>PYAF01006013.1:2416930-2429663 GCA_007407185.1 Glycine tomentella | reverse complement strand
GTATTATTTTTTGTTTTCAAAATTAATTTAATGTATTTTTTTAGTAGTATATACATATTATTTATTAAACACTGGGTTAGAGGATATGTAGTTAAAAATTAGGATTGGTAAATTATAGGATAGACGAATTATTTTTTTTTTGTGATTATTTAGTTCTTGTAAATAATATGTATATTTTTGTATTTTTTTAGTTTTATAAATTATTTTAAGGTATTTCTTTTAGTAGTATGTACGTATTATTTATTATTGTATTATTTATTATTTTACATTAAAATTTTCATTATTTAATATTTTTAATTTATTATTATAATTCGTATACATATTTTTGAACAATTTATAAAATTTGTTATAATATATATTTATATATTTTTAACAATATATAATTTAAATTAGTTGTTATATTTTTTAAATAGGATTTAGTTTTTACGATGGATCACCATGAGGATATGCCAGCACCTTCGACGATTGAGGGTGCAATGAGCATCATTGACCCCGGCCCAGTTGTCCGCACTTTGTTGACGTTACAGGACAGACACGTTTTCACTACTATGTAGAATTCGCAGGAGGATGCGGAAGTGCGCGATCGTGTCCTGAATGTGCGACATGCTGCCACACATGACCATCAGGCGATACTCGAGGACATACACCAATGGCTTATGCAGGCGGGTTTTTACCATGTTGCACGTTTGCGCAACCACGAGGTAACGACGGTGTATATTATGTAATGGTGTTACAATAATGTTATAATGTATATGTAACTTAGGTAGGATGTAATATTTCAAATCGATCATCATCTTGTGTCAGCGCTTGTTGAGCATTAGCGAGCTGAGACACGGACATTCCATATGGCGATAGGTGAGGTGACCATCACCCTAGAGGATGTACACCATTTGTTGGGCCTGCCGACTGATGGTGAGGTGGTCTCAGGACGCCATGGACGACACCAGTTCCGTGAGATGGTTGGTGAACTTTTAGGGGTGCAGCCGACTGCGGGTCACAATTTACATGGAGGTTTGTTGGGCCTGCACTATTTGTGGGAGCAATTCGATGATTATATCGTCCATGCTGCCACGAAAGTCGGATGCGCCAGATACACCCGCGCCCTCATACTGCGGATATTAAGCGAGATGTTATTTGTCGACACCGCCTCCAGCTTTGTGTCGGCTCCTTATTTACTTTTTCTTGACGATTTTGAGCGCACCGGTACATTTAGTTGGGGCTCAACTGTTCTTGCATCCCTATATAGGGAGTTATGCAACGCCACACATGCATCCTGTCGTGAGATGAGGGAATGTGCACTGCTGCTACAGTTATGGGCTTGGACTAGATTCCCATCCATCTCTCCGCCCTTTCCGACGATTAGCGATGCAGACATAATCCAGCATGAGATTTGTGACAACAGTTAATGCAATTGTTGGTTGGTAATAAATAATAGGGAGTTTATGTTGTTGTTTCTAATAGTTTGTTTGTTTTAGGTTTAACGTGTACCAGACGCGCCAGACCAGATATACCCATATACGCAGTTATCAGCATTACATGGATGTAATGCGTAGGAAAGATATTCAGTGGAGGCCGTATGATATTGTTGACTCAGTTCATCCACCGGATGTGGACATGGTGAGACGCTGGTTAGCCGTTTGTCCATTGATTTGTTACCAAATTGTAGTATATTAGCAGCTCGACCGTGTTTTGCGGCAGTTTGGGTTTGACCAGCCAATCCCAGATGAGCCGATTAACTGTAGCGAGTTGCTTACCATCACTATTACCGGCAAGACCAAAGTTGATTGGCGGCAGCGACATGCGTTTTACATTGCACAGTGGGTAGACAGGGATGCGCTTGTGTTGCAGAATGTCACTCCTATGAGGCGCGATGGTTTTTTATCTGTGAGCAGTCAGTACATGCAGTGGTACTACTCTGTCACACGACGATGGATGACTCGTCGAGCTGCTGTTAATGCACATGTGGTTATTATGTTTTAGTTTATGATGTTGTATCGTAATGTAATTGTTATTTAGTTTATGTTTTGCACACAAACTAATTTCTTATTATTAGACTGATCGTGCTGAGAAAATAGTGCATATGGCGTCGCCGAAGTCACAAGAGTAGGGAGCATTCGACATGCGCCAGGTGTATGATGAGGTTGTTCATCTCCTGGCTGCATGTGACGACTTGGACAAGATGACAGATCCTGGCGATGTTGCGCCTCCTGCTGTTCACCGTCAGACTGAGGCTCCGCCACTGATGGTGCGTACTAACCGCCGCTCTCGTTTTGAGGGTTTAGCCCTCCACCAGGCAACCCCTGCTGTTGCTGACAGACCTGTCATTGTACCTGTGATGCCTCCTCATCCACCAGGGATATTCTACGCACCAGGTTACCCATCGGACCATCGCAGTAGTACGTCTGGCCTCCACACTTTGCAGTTGGCTCCTCTAGCAGCACACCAAACCCATTCCCTCCTTCTCAGTACCTCTCGTGGTTTACATTTCCCTCGTATCCCATGTACGGAGCTGGGCCTAGTTCGCAGGCCCC
Organism: Glycine tomentella; assembly: GCA_007407185.1. Classification (NCBI taxonomy): domain Eukaryota; kingdom Viridiplantae; phylum Streptophyta; class Magnoliopsida; order Fabales; family Fabaceae; genus Glycine; species Glycine tomentella. Next base: position 2,427,132 of record PYAF01006013.1, on the reverse strand, counting down.
ATCGGGCTACACATGTATGTATAGGCCTGACCAGCCGACATCCGAGGATACACCCTTATTTGCCATGCCCGTTGCACATTCGACTCATCAGATGCAGACCTCAGCATCACTTCTCCTTTGGATGAATTTTTAGCAGCGGCGATGCAGGGGGATGATGAGACCGGTGTAGATGACGATGACGAACACCCTGCCCCATTGATTAGGAGAAATCCAGTGAGGGGTGCTCGCTATCGATGTCATTTGTCACCGTATCAGCACGACATGAGCCGATGCGGGAGATATCATGGAGACCACGGAGGCCATGGCTGATTAGTTGTTTGTTTTAATTTTAATAAGTTGTAATTTGGATTTTATAGCTTTGACATTTGTTTTATTTCGACATTTGTGTTTGGACGACATTGTTCTTTTGGTTATTTATCTATGATACTGTGTTGTTTGCTTACATATTGCGAAAAATTGTTTAGCGAAAAACTAACACAAACGATTTAAAATAAACTTAAAAACTAAAATACATTTGATTCGTACAAATCAATGAGGCTGGACGCGTGAAGGACAATTTCGCCTATTGTGACCTACAACCTTACAGTAACCACATTTTGTTCAAATGTTGGTTCCTTCCAACGAATCCATTCCGTTGTGGATACGTGTAGACCTAGGGCGTCCTCTTGTGCGTCTTAGCGAAACATCAGGGATGATCGGTGGTTGTCCAGTAGGTGGAATGAAGTCCTCATTTCCAATTGGATACCACAACACTTAATACATTTGAGACTGATACGCAAGACTAAAAGCAGGGTCTATATATTGGGTGGCATCGACATGTATAGACCGACAAGCTACAACCATATGACTACATGGAAACCTGTATGCAGTGAGCTCACCACATTGACATTTTCTTTCCGATAAAGACACCGACCATTTCTTCCCTGACCGATGAGTACGCATGTTGTACGATTCTTGCACCTCAAATCTTGTGTACAGTGCGTCGTATGCAGTTACTGAATGAGTTTTGGATCTTTCTATCCTCGTCAAATATTTTTGACAGGCTGCTTTGGCAAATTGATTGCCTCTAGCCAACTCTTCAGCGGCCTCCTAAAGATGTTGCAAAAAATATGCCACTAGTCTAGCGTATATGAACCGAACAAGTGACATGATAGGAAGGTTTTTCGCGCCTTTAAGTACCTTGTTGAAAACCTTAGATAGATTTGTTGTCATATCACCAAACCTTCGTCCCTCCTCATCATAAGCTAGACTGCACTTCTCCTTTGGGATTCTATCAATCCACGCAGCTATTTGAGGACTTGCTTCATTGAATTGCTCTAAGCCGGCATCAAAATCTAATCGGGAAGTTGTGTAACCTACATATACAAACACCACGTAAATAGCATGCGATAATGCGGGTGTGGATCATGTGCATGTAAATAACGTTGCTTACCTAACTTCATCAATTGTTTCTTCAACATCATATTCTTGAACATGTGATTGAAGTTGCTCGCCAAATGCCGAATGCAAAAAACATGGTATGCCCTGGGTGGTTGCCATCCGAGTTCTACATTATTGACCGCCGCCAGAATGCCCGCATGTCGATCGGAAATAAGACATATTCCATTTTTCTGCGGAACATGAATACATACTAGTGGCAAAAACCACGACCAGTTGTCAATATTCTCTGTGGAGACAATCGCAAATGCAATTGGGAGGATGTAATTGTTGGCATCAACTGATGTTGCAATCAACAACGTTTCACGATATTTTCCATACAAATGGGTACCGTCGATGCTGATAATGGGTTTGCAATTGTTAAAACCATCACAACACTACTTGAATGTCCAAAACACCCTGTTAAATACCCTTACACTATCATCCAGTTGTCCTTCGACAAAATGATTCATTGTTTCCAACTTGTAGGCAGACTCATGAGCAAAATTGACCATGTAACCGAACCACCTAGGCAGGAACGTGTACGACTCATCCGAATCCCCGAATACCTTCACAATAGCATTTTGCTTTGCTTTCCATGCCTTCCTGTATGAAATGTGAAATCCGAGCATTGTCAAAATCCTTTCTTGAATTAACCCAATTTTAACACTGGGGTCCTCACGAATCATTTCTGCATTTTATCATACAATAACATGTTACTTACTTTTGCAACAATAAAACTTAATGAATTAAAAAATATTTGAATTACCTAGGATCACCGAACATATGAAATTAGAGTCAAGTTGCTTGTGATCTTGAGACAGATTATGACTAACACACGTGTGTTGGTTGTTCCATATGCTTACAATCTATTCCGTGCCACCCTTTTTTTGGTATGTCCTCATCCTCCACACACAACCCTCATTATGATTCTCACAAATCATTATAAGACTTTTCGTATCACTTTTTTCAACTACGGTTGTGCGATGCTCACCCATGCAATATTGCTTTATTGCCATTTGCACATCGAACTTGCTTGGAAACACCTGACCCTTATATAACTCTTGACCCATCTCCCAATTAGGTATTTGCGCTCCTTCCATGTCATCTAACTCCTCATCTGGGTGAGACCAATTAATATTCGTGTAATGACTTATGTTAGACCAAAATGCTACATTGGAATCAGCTATATAATGATACATTAAACACATTGTTATGTTAAAGTGGCAAACATTTTAACACTACTAATAAGTAGCAGACAGTTTTGCATTCATACCTGGAATCGGAAGCGGACATTGCATTCCGACAACGCTCGGAGAAGGCATATCAAAAGCACGACTGAAATCACCGTCTACATCCGTATCTGATGAGTCAGTATCTGGAACAACACCTTCATCAACCTCTTCCTCGGAACTGTCCATGGGAAAATGTACCTGCTCACCAGGCACTGATTCTGTATCTTCTGCCTCAAATTCTTGTGTTAGTTGCGTTGCTGGAGGTGTTGATAATGATACTTCTTTATCTTCAGAATTCACCATCGGCTCTATGTTAAGGTCAATCGAACCAATGATTGGTACAACATTAGACTGCTTGACTGTCCACCGCAAATCACTTCAGCATACAATTCTATAAATCTCGGATCTTCTTCATCGGATATGCATGCATCTGTAACTAACAATAGATCGTCATCATCCACAACATCCACACCAACCCATTGCACCGGGTTGCCGGATGCACATCGAGTACTCAATCGAGATACAGACTGACCCCGTTGTAATTTCAACTTCTTATATATAATTTTCATCAAATCATCATAGCTGCATCCGGGGGGCATGCAAAACATTTTGCTCTCTCCTTCAAATATTTGACCATTCGGTCCAATATATTTTCTCCCATTATAGTATACAATGATGATCAAACCATTTCTACTATCACTCATCTTGCAAATACTTTCAAAAAAATATAGACTGCTCAAATATTTCAAATGTCTCATGGGATTAAAAATGTAGGGGGTGGGTTTAAATAGGGGGTGTTGCAGTAATTCGCTGGGCTGGATAGCAAATTAGGGGGGTGTTGCAGTAATTCGTTGGGTTGAGTTGCAAATTAGGATACCTAATTCGTTATGCCCCCAGCGAATTTGGGAGTGCTTGCCACGTGTCCCTACTGTGTCAGGCAACAGACTAACCTGTTGACCACATAATTCATTGGAGGGGTAGCGAATTTCGTGGCCACTACATTATCGCCATGTCAGCATGCGTAGTTCGCTACCAGTGCCAGCGATTATGTCGTGTGACAGTCTGATATTTATTTTCGTTGGCGTGACATTTGGGTAATATTTTTTTTTTGTGGTACAGTGGTCATTGTCTCTCTACTATGGACTTTCTGGACGACGATGCAAAGGAAGAGAGCAAGGGAATGATTGATGCAGATTCTCAGCTAAACATATTTAATTTTAATATTTTCAGTATCCCTGACAACTAAATATAAAATCCTCAACTACAACAAAATTAACAAAAAATCAATTGATTCATTTATAATCCTAATATATGATTATGCCCCCACTAGCCCATGACAGTGACCAAACTGTTCCTAATGACAACAAAACAATGTGTATTCTAAAGGCTCAAAAAGGACAACTCCTTCATTTTATTTTTTTACAATATCATGTAAGACAAAACAGATAGCATTTTACGGTAGCAAATCTCTCACCGTACACTTTTAATAAACATATATCTGACGGCTACTAAACAAAAAGCCCATTCTTCACAATTCAAAACACTCTTTATTTGCAGGTTCACAGGTGAACCATTTATTTGCTAATTTATCCTAGAATTTGTCCACATAGAATTCAATACTAAAACATGTATTTCAAGTTCAGAAACTTTTTTTTCCCCTTAAAAAATGTATTATTTTTGTTTTTTAATATTTTGTTAGAAAATGTTAATGTTACGTTAATTTTTAAATTTTATAGAATGATTAAAATGATATATTTTGAAAACATAAAAAACTAGAATGAAACTTTTAAAATATAATAGATAAAAAACGACATTAAAACTTTTAAAATAATTAAATTTTGATAATAACAACTAAAAACGGTTGATATCTTTATTTTATTTTAAAAAAATAAATAACTAAAAACATTATCATCTCTTTCAATTTCTAGATATGAAATGATAAAAATATAACCCTGCAGAAATCAAATATCATTAACACATAATCTTGTTAGAATCATCGAAAATTTCATCCTAATAAGAAGGACAGCTAAAAACATTATCATCTCTTCCAACAATCTTGTTTGAATGAAGAGAAAAACACTAATAATAGTATGATAGTGAAGATTGTTGTTGCTAGTGATTTCAAATTCATTTTTTTCATTTACTTTATGAATTTTAATTTTTTAAATAAAAAATAGTATCAAAGCATTGACAAACACAAAGTTTCTAAACAAAAATTGAAAAAAAAAAACAAAATGATAGATTTTAAAAACATAAAAAATTATAATAAAACTTTTAAAACATAATGTATTAAAGAAAAAAAATGTGAAATATAATAGCCCAAATGTGATATTAAATTATTTTAAAATTTAGAAGTTAATATAACAATAACATTTTCCAATGAAAAATTAGAAAATAAATCAAAATAATATATTTTAAAAACATAAATAATCATAATAAAATTTTTAAATTTTAATATAGCAAAGGGAAATAATTGCAAAATATTTATTAAAAGTTACATTAAACCATAAAATGTACAACAATATGGAAAATATGACGCATCCCATAGCCTTTGCCACATTGCTGCATCAATTATAAAACGCCTTTGCCACATTTGTTAATAGCAATGAAACTTCAAAGGCCTTTATTGGCAATGTGACAAAGTCATTTTATAATTCTTTTAGGACAGATTTTACTGTGTAAAATTTTTTTTTTACACGATACAAAAGTTCATTTTAATCCATTAAATCAACTTATTTAAAAATTAATGGCTATCATTTTCCATTTTTTTCCTTCTTTTTTATTCTACTTTTTCGATTTTACCATCTTCTCCTCTCTTTCTCTCTCCCCTCTTCTTCTTTCGAGATTGTTGTCAAAATGTCACACTTTGTTGAAAAAATTGGCAAAATGCCACACCTTTGAAACAATTGGTCGAAATGCCACATGAGGTAAATCGCAGGAAAGCTGGGCAATTTACGTGCACTGACGTGGCTTGCTTTTTGGCCACGTGGCAAATGATGGTTGGATGTTGTAATTCGCTGGGGTAAGGGGCGAACTAGGTGCTGACCGGCTGGGCAGGTGACGTGGCTCTTCCTGAATGGACACATAAATTGGTATGAGGCCCAGCGAATTTAGTTATGGTGTTGCCACGTGTCAGCTTCATATAAAATTTGGTAAAGGGTTAAGCGAACTAGGTACCTAATTTGCTTGACTTCACAGCGAAATTAGTCCTATTTATATCCCAATTCCGAATTACTGAATTAGCGGTCATCTACAACTTTAGTATTTCAGCCTTTCTAAATTAAATTTTTGAAACACATTTTTCTATTGGTTTTGTCAATTTATGCAAAATGAGTTCTAACAGAAATGGTTTAATAACCATTGTATATTATAATGGGAGTAGATACGTTGGTCCTAACAGTCAAGTTTTTGAAGGAGAAAGTAAAATGTTTCGTATGCCGCCAGGATGTAGCCACCGCGATCTGATGAAAATGATTTACAAGAAGTTGAGATTACAACGCAGACAATCGGTCTCTCGATTGACAACTAGATGTGCATCGGGCAACCCAGTGCAGTGGGTTGCTGTGGATATTGTCGATGATGACGATGTAGCGTTAGTTACAGATGCTTGCGTATCGGATGAAGCAAACCCAAGATTTATCGAATTGTACGCAGAATTAAACTGTGGGGGACAAAGTAGTAGTCAACATTGTGTCCAGCCCTATAGGTCCATTGACATAAACAGAGAGCCGTCGGTGAATCCGAAAGATAGAGATGTTTCCCAATCACCACCAATACCAACCCAACCAACACAACAAATGGATTATGAACATAGGTATATATCGGCCCCACAAGCACCGGCAAGTCAAGCAATGGAGAATGAAATGGTGCCGGCCCACGACCCAGTTTGGCCTATGGACAGTTCTGAGGACGAGGTGGACGAAGGTGTTGTTCCAGACGGTGACTCGTCAGATACGGACGTAGACGGTGACTTCGAGCGTGGTTTTCCAATTCCTTCTCCGGGCAATGTCGGAATGCAAGACCTAATGCAGGGTCAAGGTATGGATGCACAATTTTTTGTTATGCAGTAGTTATTAAATTATTGTAGGTTTAATAGAAATTATTGTAGGTTTAATAGAAATAAGTGTAGGTTTAAAATAAGGTGATGAATAAAAGTTGTTAAAACTTTTATACAATTATTCAATGATTTAGGAAAAAGTGTTACAAATAAAAGTGTGAGAAGTAAGATGATTAATTTTTTTAATTAATCATGGAAAAGTTTTTCATTCACAATGTGTCATATGTTTAATGAATTAGGAGATGACATCATTCCATTTTCGTCTGACGTAAGGCATTACACACATGTTAATTGAGCATACCTAGACCAGGAGTCTGGTGATATGGAAGGAGGTCAAATACCTAACTGGCAGATGGGTCAACAATTATATAAGAATCAGGTGTTTGAGACCAAGCGGGATGTGCAATTGGCTATAAAACAATATTGTATGGCTAATCATCGCACTGCCGTAGTAGAAAAAAGTGATACGAAAAGACTTATAATGGTTTGCGAAAATCATTTTGACAGTTGTCCATGGAGGATGAGGGCATATCAAAAAAAGGGTGGCACCGAATGGGTTGTAGGCATATGGAATAACGAACACACATGCGTTGGTCAGAATCTTTCTCAAGATCACAAGCAAGTTGATTCAAATTTGATATGTTCGATGATCTTAGATACGTAAAATACATTAAATTGAAATTTGGTCATTGTTTACAATTTGTTAATGTATTATTGTATGACGAAATGCAGAAATGATTAGAGAGGATCCCAGTGTTAAAATTGGGTTAATTCAAGAAAGGATAGCATCAATGGTTGGATTTCATATATCATACACGAAGGCATGGAAGGCAAAACAAAAGGTCATTGTGAAGGTTTTCGAAGATTGGCATGAGTCGTATGCATTTTTGCCAAGGTGGTTGGGATACATATTAAATTTTGCTCCTGGGTCTGCATACAAGCTGGATTTGCACGACCATTTCATTGATGACCTACTTGGCGGAAGTGCTAAGGTGTTCAACAGGGTTTTCTGGACTTTCAAACAGTGTTCCGATGCTTTCAATTATTGCAAGGCAGTTATAAGCATCAACGGAACCCATTTATATGGGAAATATCGGGGAACATTGCTTATTGCAACAACAGTTGACGGAAACAATTATGTCCTTCCAATTGCATTTGCGATTGTTTCCAGAGAGAATATCGACAATTGGTCATGGTTTTTGGCACTGATTCGCATACACGTTACACAGAAAGAGGGAATTTGCCTTATTTCAGACCAGCATGCAGGCATAATTGCCGCTGTAAACAGTGTTGATTTGGGATGGGATCCACCACGGGCGTACCATGTTTATTGCATTCGTCACCTGCCCAGTAATTTTAATCACAAGTTTGGCAATGTCGTCTTGAAGAAAAATTGAAAAGATTAGGTATGTTTGTCCATTAGAAGCCAATGTTATTATATGCAATTACTCCATTTATCCTACGTATTGACTGTGACATTGTGTCTGTATTTACAGCTTATACAACCTCGCGCCTAGATTTTGATGCCGGATTAGAAACATTTAAAGAATCAAGCCCTCAAATAGCAGCATGGATTGATAATATCCCCAAGGAGAAGTGGAGTATAGCCTACGATGAACAAGGAAGAAGGTTTGGTCACACAACAACCAATATTTCTGAGTGTTGTAACAAGGTGCTTAAAGGAGCCAGAAGCCTTTCTATTACGTCCCTTGTGCGGTTCACATACGCTCGCTTAGTAGCATACATTGTCGCACATGGTCAAGAGGCCCACGAGGAGATGGCAAGAGGTAATCATTTCTCCAAGATAGTATGGCAAAAATATACGAGGATGGTTGAAAAATCGGCAATGCACTACGTCACTTGTTTTGACTCGGTTAGAATGAGATTTGAGGTTCAAGAGACGTACAACATACGGACTCATACTGGCGGGAAAAAATTGTCTGTGTCGTTAGCTGAACGAAATTGTCAATGTGGTGAGTTCACTGCCTATAGGTTCCCATGTAGTCATGTTATTGCAGTTTGTCGATCCACACACCACGATCCCAAACAATATGTTGACCCTGCATATAGTGCCGCTTATCAATGTCAAGTGTATTCACCGCAGTGGTATCCAATTGGGAATGAGGACTTCATACCACCAGCTGCATCGCCCATTGTTATATCAGATGTGTTGCTCAAACGGAAAAAAGGAAGACCAAATAGTACGCGCATACGTAATAAGATGGATTCGCGTGAAGGGTCAACAACTCGTACCAGATGTAGTTATTGTAAAGTTGTGGGTCACAGTCGATGTAATTGCCCTGCCGTCAACCAACCGCAATGATGTACTCATTCAGGTTCATGATGTACTACGATTACATTAAACAATAAATATTAAACAATAAACATCGCAAATGAAATTAATTAGTGTCCATTGTCATGCAAAAATATATTAAACTAAAATAGTGTTCGATATAGTCTGACATAATAATACGTGAAATATAACATTACAAATTAAGTAAACGGTAGCAACGTAGAAAAATAAGTCAGTCATGATGGTGGTGGTGGTCTTCATGGTATCCTCCACAACGGCTAATGTTATGGTCATATGGTGACAGATTACATCGAAATCGTGCTCCTCTTAACCGCATGGATGGATCACCCTGCGAATTCCACACATAAGTGAAAATATGTTTCTCCTGTAATGTAAGGAGACTCCGCACGGATGGACCTGGGTCAATCACACTCAGCGCGGACTCAGTCGACGATGTGGATGGAGCATGTTCATCGTTATCCATGACTGTCTGTAAAAGTTTCTACAAAAAATTTTCATAAATTAATACATAAATAAATTTTAATTATTAATTCAAAAACATTCGATATATTAATCACTTTATCCGCATTCCCCCAACAAAGATTGTGAACATCAATTTATATGCAGCTATTTTATAAATTATTAAATTAGTTTACATTAGTATAATGTACACCTTGTTGATACAATTATGTTTAAAGGATGGTGAAGGTCAGCGGCTTGAGGATCACAACGGATACGGAAGGAAAGATTCATTTTTATTGTTCACAATTTTTCTTGGAGAAATGCGGATAAAGTCATGTTTGGTTCAACAATTTCAACAACATAGGTTTAATTCAAATATTTAATTAAAATTTTATTACATCATATCTTTAATTATTAAATCTTTATTTAATATTTTTACTAAATCTTTAATTTTTATCATTATAAAATCAAATGTTTAATTATTATACCTTAAATTAATTTTTTTTATTAAATCAAATCTTTAATTAAAATTTTTATTACAACAAATCTTTACTTATTAAATCTTTAACTAGTATTATTATTAAATATTTAATTTTTATATTTATAAAATCAAATTTTTAATTATTATATCTTTAATTATTAATTTTATCAAATCAAAGCTTTAACTAATATTTTTATTACAACCAATATTTACTTATTGAATCTTTAACTAGTATTATTATTAAATCTTTAATTTTTA
>PYAF01006013.1:2374804-2411116 GCA_007407185.1 Glycine tomentella | reverse complement strand
ATATTTATTATTTATATTCATTATGTCTAAAACTTATGAAATTAAGAAAATGTAATTATTTTTAAATAATCAATATAATTTAATATAATAAAAAATAATTATATTAATTTTATGATATAAAATATTTTTCTATATCTAATAATATATATATATATATATATTCTATAATAATATAAAATTGAATATATATGTATATAATGATTTTATTGTTATTTGATTATTATATAATTTATGTGTAATTGTTTAGCTATCATAGGGGCACTTTATAGAAACTATCACATATTCTTGACATTTTTTTAGTAACTTATATTATTTAAAATTTAGTAAATTAAATTTTAAATACAATTTAAACCACTATTAATTACTGGCGGTTTTTTAGTGCCAGTTTAAAATTCCCGAAAATCGCAAAGTTAAAAAATTGAATTCAAATTGAAATAAGGGTTATATTGGAAGGATTTTGAAAATGAGGAACCAAACAGAATTTTTTTAAAATAAAGAGATGAAATTGGACAAAGTAAATAAATAGAGGGCTCATAATTTAGTATTTGTTTTATCATAATATGATGAATTAATTGTGTTGTTTGATAGTGTTGTTTATTCTTTGTTCATTTTTAATGGTTAAATTAATTTTTTCCCTTCAGTAAAAAAATTAATTTTTCCCTATACTTGTGTCATTTTTGTTTTGTTTTAATCCACATATCTAAAAAAATTGCGTTTTATAAAAATTTTATACAAACATTTTTTTTATTTAGTCAAGTTTTTAAACAGTTTAATACCGTAACATTATGGAGACATGAGGGTTTAAATATAAAAAATAAGACCATGCTCGTATAAAGACTAAAACATGAAGTTTTAAAATATAAGTACTAAAGCAAAAAGTTGTCACAAATAAAGAGATTAAAAATTAACTAATTTTTTTAGTTGAATATGGTTTTGAGAATTGACATATTTGAATTGAAGGAAGTTGCGGCTACGAAATCAGAGATAGATGAAGAGAGTTGTGAAGAAGGGCCACAGGAATGTTTGAAGAGGAGGACCCTACATATATCTACATATATCTACATATATCCACAAGTGTCCACCTCCACTAGAAGCTTTCACGTGTGTCTGACTTCTTCACTTCCTATTTCTTTTTTTCTCCTTGTCTGGATGGCGGATGCGCCTTTCTCCGAGCTTTCTTCACTTATTCTTCTCCTGCCCATTACCTTCTTGGGCTTCTTCACTCTCTTCTCCGCGCATCGAAGGTCTTCTCCACTCGAGCCAGCTTCCTCGCCGCATCCACCGTCGCGGTACCTTCACCGTCGCCTTGCGTCCACAGTCGTGGTTCCTTGCCGTCGTGGTCCTTCATCGTGGCAGTCCTTCGTCGTCACGCCATCAGGTTAGTTATTTTCCCTCTTCCTCGCGCTGGTAGTTGATCTGAAATGCATCTCTCTCTCCTCAAGTTTGCATTCCTTATATAAGAAACACATTTCTCCCTACAAGAACCCATTCCACCATGTAAGCACTCTCAAATGCAAGATTTTTTCACGGAAGTGGTTCGTCATCTGAAGGAATGCTGCTTGAAAATACTGCGTTGGAGATGCTCTCATATATTCTCCATGAGAATGTGATAATACTCCATAAACCTCTGGTTCTCTGCACTTTCTAATGGGTTATTCAGAGTTAATTGGGCTTTAATCTAAGGTGATGACGGGTTAATAGAAAGTCATTTTGGAAGAAGATTTTTACTAATAAGATATTTAGAAAATCTTCTAAAAAAATGTTTAATTAATATTTAACTTTTCTCATAAAAATATATTTATTATCATCAACTGTTTTTAATAGATAAAAATGTAAAAATATAATTAATTTACCAGAAAAAATTATACGTGAGCTTCCAACTTCGCTGTAACTTGACAACAAAAACTGAATAAAAAAAACCTTTAAAGACCTAAAATCAAAACTAAAATATTTAAAGGACTAAAAATAAAAATCTCTATTTTTTAGAAACTAAAAGGTTATTTAAGCCATTTATATATATGTTTAAAGCTTTAAAAGTATAATTGATTCTCAAATTTGTTTCAAGCAATATTATATTTTTAATTAACTTGAGAATAATAAGAATAGTATATTTTCTTTTTCAGACAATGAAATAATATATTTTTTAATTATTTTCATCAAGAAACATTTAGGAAATAAAGGGCCTTAAAAATTATTGAAAATGATAGTTGTATACTTTATAGTTAGTGTATATATCCATCTATTAAAAAAAGAGAGTTTATCCATCTTGAATGGTAAGTGAAATAGGAAGAAGATTGAGAAAAAAAGTGGATGTTATAGATGATCATAAAGGAAAAGAGAAATGGAAGAAAAACAAAATGGAGAAGTTATAAGAAATAAAATTGTATAAAATTATTATTGAAATGTTATACATACATATTGTGTGTATTTTTTGTTTCTTTTGGGGGTGACCTTATATATAGTCATAGATATTTTTGTGTGTTTACTTTTTAGGAAATATAAATATAAATTGAATGAAAGATAATAAAATAAGAGTAAATTAAATAAAAATGTGGTATTTTTTTCAGTTTGTTAAAAATATGTTATTTATTTAATGAAATAAAACTCATATTTTTAATAAAGTTTTGTGTCCATATTTTTTAAGCAATACATATATATATATATATATATATATAAGTTTTTTCATATTTATTTATAGGAGGTCTTATCTTGTTTTTTTTTGGACTCATGAGATCAAAATCGTCCCTGATATTTCTGTGCAATGTTACTATTAAAATTCTATATTATTAATTAATCAATAAAAAATCGTTAGTATGACTTATATGATAATTATTGTTTAATAAATTTATCATATTAACAACTTATGATTGGGTGAGAATCCAATACACTTTTAATATTATATAATAATAATAATAATAATAATAATAATAATAATAATAATAATAATAATAATAGATTGATTTACATGTGATAAATCTCAAGGCTTACTATGGTCTGCATTAAAGTAAAATTCAACAAGGTTTGATTTTTTTTTCCTAGCAGGGTTTTTTGTTGCAGCCATCCATTATTTGTACAGGGTCAAGTACCCCTTGTACCTTTTACCTATTAATGAAGTTAATTCTTATTTACTGATAAAAAAAATGTAAAATACACCAATTTTTATCAATTTATTTCTCAATCTCTTTCATTTTTTTAAAAAATATTATTGTATCCTATTTTATTTAAGTAAATATGGGATATTTTTCAGAGTTGAGAACCAAAGACTAATTTTTCAAGGCTTTGGGGGTTTAGTTAAGAGACTAATTTTTCTCAATAAATATGTTTTCATATGCAAAAGTTTAGGATCAAATTTATGATCACATATTTAAGAAAATAGAATTATCAACAAATTATGTCACATAATATATGATACTCGCTTTATTATCACATAAAAAATTTAATTAACATTAATTGAGATAATTAGATAATCACATTTAATTATATCAATCTCGACTAAAAACTACTCCCTTGAATCTCAAATATAAGGGGGAAAAGTTTTTATCTTGGTCTCAAATATAAGTAAAAGGAAAAAAATTGTAACTTGGTTTCAAATATAAGTAAATTTTAACTAATTGTGTCCTACTTAATGATACTACCTTTAAAATATCCTTAATTTAATAGGAGTTTTATATTTGATATAAAGTTTCAATGAATGATACTTTAGGAACAAAATGTTTTTTTTTTATTTGAAATTAATATAATTTAATGAAGTTAACTAATTTTTCTAATAAGTATGAAATCATTTTTATCTTCTCATAATTAGGCAAGGCAATTAAACTCGCACCTGAAGGGACGGACATGCACCCACCCTGAGTTTAATGAGGATAAACCAAGTTGATCAGGATTGAGGTTGGCTTTTCCTTGCTTTAATGAGGATACACGCACCTATTCCTAGTTTATAAATGTAACGTATCTTTCTTTGACTTTTCTTTTCTTTAGTTTATTGTGGGCTATTTATTATTAATAAATATTTGATTTCCTACAATCAATACTGGTATAAAAAAATTAATATATAGTTTTTATATTTTTAATATAAGTAATAATTTTCTGGTAATCAATTGAATATATATTTATTTAGACAGAATTAATTTAACTATGTAATTTTAGGAAAAATATTATAAAAGAAATAAATTAGTATTATAATTTGAAAAAATAGTTTAGGTTAGACAAAACTAGTTGAAAAGTTAATTAAGAATTAAAAAAGTAGTTGAAAACTAACTTGGAATTGAAAAGCTAATTGAAAGTCAATTGGCAGCTGAAAACTTAAAAACTAACTTATTAAATTATATATGTATGGTAAAACTACATGTTCAAACAGTTTAAAAGTGTAAAATAATATAAAAATGATAAAATCATGATTTATTTAAAAAATTAATATGAAAATTGAATAAATACATAGAGGATAATAATAGAAGAAAATGTAAAAGATAGAAGCTTACGTTTGACAAAACGCTATTATGATGAAATAAATTTAAGATTAATGTTATACAATTAAGCCATCATAAGATTCGTTTTGTTCAAAGGATTCTACATTCTAATAACAAAATTGTTTTAAATAATTAAACCTATAAAAGAATTACTATTTCTTGCAACTTATTAATTAGTTCATTGTATGTAATAATATTTTGGATAAATAATTATTTTTGTTCTTGAATGTGTAGAACGTTGATAAATTCGTCCTCGAAATATTGAAATTCAAATTGTAATATCCGAAAGTGAAAAAAGTGCTACAAATATATTATGTTAACTTTTATAAGTTATCATTAATAAAAGAGCCTACGTGACACATAGAGACGAAAATGTCACAAAAATGATTACCAACATGACTGTTGAATAAATTGGATCAAAATGTAAGTAAGTTTTCATGGACTAATTTGTCATACCTCAACTTTAGTTTCATTTAAGATAAAATATAATTTAATCTTCATCTTCTCCCTTTTTTTATTGTTACAAGTATAAAATTACAATAAGTACTTGAAATAATAAGAAAGCAAATATAAGTTAGAATAAATATAATAATAAGCATAATATTAATTAATAAGTATAATTTTTCTATTGCTCTGAAATTTTTAATGTGATAATATCTTACCCAAAATATGATACTCAAACAAAAATAAATAGTCGTTAAGTTAATTCTTACAAAAAAATTGTAACAGTGTACCAATCATTTTATTTTTAGAGCAACAAATATATTATGCATATTAATTAATATTATGCTTATTATTATGTTTATTTTAACTTATGCCTATTTTCCTATTTTTTTTAAATACGTATTGTAATGTTATGCTTACAACGATGAAAAAGGGAAGAAAATGAAAATTAAATTATATTTTACCCTTAAATGAAACAAAATTTTGGGTCTGATAAATTAATCCAATGAAAACTTATTGACATCTTGGTCCAATCTATTCAACAACTTGTTGACAATCATATTTGTGACATTTTTGTTCTTTTGTGTTACATAGATTCTTTCATTAACGGTAGACGAAAATTAACGGATGGATGAATTTGTCACACTTTTTTCATTTTTGGAGACTAAAATATGAATTTTTATCTTATAGGAATAAATTTGTTAGTACTTACACATTTCGGGAAAAAATAACTATTTATAGTAATATTTTATTTGACCTACAATAAATTGCATTTAATAATATATTTATTTCTACTGATTATTTGTGGCGCTTAAAATTTGAATCCCAAGCATACCCTTAATTTTGTCTTTATATGAAAGGCTCTACTCACTGTATTTCCACCCAACATAGAATTTGATCAAGGTAAAAAAATAATAATAGAGAGAAGAACGCAGTATGTCTAAACTAGCCACCCTCTTGACTTTGACTCTTCTACTGAGCTTCAATTTAACCTATGCCTTCCGTCCAAATCCTTCAGTTAACAGTGTCTCTTCTTTGCATGTGGTACGTTTCCGTCTCGATTTTTATTTTGTGTGTGTCCAAACCCTCCTTAGTAAATTAATAAATCCATATGAAACTTTTTTTTTTCTTTTTGTGTGTGGTTTTAGAAAATTGGTTCTTATTTTGGTGGAAGCAGGCAAAAGTCCAAATCCTTTATCGTATCATAACATGATGAATTTCGATGTTTGATAGTGTTGTTTATTCTTTGTTCATTTTTAAAATTGATTTTGGTTTTTAGAATTGACATGTTTGAATTGAAGGATGTTGGGGCTACAAAGGCAGAGATAGATGGTGAGAGTTGTGAAGAAGGGACGGAGGAATGTTTGACAAGAAGGACACTAGCTGCGCATCTCGATTATATCTACGGTCAGAAGTATAAACTGGGTCAGCACTCTTAATGGCATATATTATAGGCCTTTCGTTACCAAATAGCACAATACTATAAATAAATTAATATACCATACATATATGTATGTGTGTAGTTATATATTTCATTAATAAACAAATGCTTTGGTTGAATCTTGGATTTTCTATTTTGGCCTTGGTTGAATTTTCGCATATTTTTCCTAATTATTCCATGCGAATGAAATAACAATTTGGCATACTTCTTAAACTTCCGGTTCCCTGCACCGGCTGATCGATTAAGAAGAGTATTAAAATCACATTCTCTAATACATTATTTTTAATATATACTTCTTTTTTATTAAAATTGATTGAAAGTTACAAATAATAATTAAATAGGATGGGAGTTTCGCCAAATTTTATAATTTTTAATAAATTTTAATTGATGAAAAAAAGTGTGTCAAATAATAGAATTTTAATTAGTATTTATTGGAAATAATCCAAGTCTCACTTCAGTTAAAGATAGTGTCAAATTAGAGTATATAAGTAGATAACAATTCTCATCCTAAGAACTGATTTTTGGGGTTGAGTTATATTTAAATTCATTTTAAGATAGTATTAAAGTCTATTTTAGATTTATTAATGGGTCACTTACTATATTATTCATGTACTAAACTCAAAAGTGCTGGGCTGAGGAGGTATTATTGGGAATAATCTAATTTTATAAATGGAGAATAATCATTACCTTAAAAACTAATTTTTAGAGTTGAGTTAAATTAAAATCTATATGACTTAATCTAAGATGACGAATGGTATATGAAAAATCTTTCCGTGATAGAATACTAGTGTTGAAAGCAGGAAAGAGTTTCATTGTTTTAAGGTTACAAAACTTAACGAAGAAGTCAAACTTCAAAGCAATAACGCATGAGCATAAAAAACACAGGGTGACCGATGCATGAATATGTAGGGAAGAGTTTCATTGTTTTAAGGTTACAAAAGTTAACGAAGTCAAACTTCAAAGCAATAACGCCTGAACATAAAAAACACAGGGTGACTGAGGCATGAATCTTACCTGGCACATTGAATGACTTTAATTTGACGTTAAAATGGTTAAATGAATGACACGTGCATTTACATCTTCAAAACTTGTGAGTAAATTACGGAGTTCCTTTGTATATGGGTTTTTTTTATTCTTCGGCTTTGTATATGGGTGATGATATCCTTGTACCATCATCAATATTTTTTTGCCCATCTAAAAAAAAAGGATAATAGAGTGAGTTACGTAAGGCTTTAACAATTTTTGTTGGAAATTTTTTATTTTAATAATTAATGTGGGTTAATATTATAAGATAATTATGTTAATTATTTATTATTAGTTGACTTTATTTCATGTGATGAAATTAAATGAATTTATTATATTACTAAATAAGATAATATGAGTTTAAATGAATAGATGTTAGTGTTGACTCATTAAAGAATAATAAAAATCATATTAGGTTAATCCACTATAAAAAAAATATGGTCTTCAATATACCCAGTTACCACGTATAGTTATTTTCTTTTCATATGAAAACTTACAAAGATTTCCTTAGGAATAAAAAGGTTCCGATTGAGATATATTATAATGATATTGTCCATATTCATGATTAATAGTGGTAAAGATATTACAACAATTATCAAAGAACATTCAGATTAAAAATCAACTATGAATCTACTTATTTTATTTAATAATAATTAAACATGTCCTAAATCTTAGGATCGGATATTGTTCTATATTTTATACATGTGAATTTTAACTTTCATATAAATAATATAGAATAAGGATTAAAGATTAAGAAATCCAAAAGTGTTATTAGAGTTTGTTTTTCTATTAGAATTTGATTATTAGGATTCAAGTTTCTCTATTACTTCATATCTGGATTGAGTTTTTTTTCTTCTTTTTTGTGAATAAATCCCGTTGTAGATATGATTTCAGTTTTGAAAGTTTTTTTTGTTGACGTTCGATACAAGAGTGATTTGTGTAGATCATTGTTTTCTGTCACGTAGCCTTAATTCAATTTGAATTAAAGAATGATGTAAATCAGATCCAACCATTTGGTTTTTATTTGAAATTTATGCTTCGGTGAATGTCTTATGGATAATGGCCATTTGATTTTGATATGAATATTGCTTTGGATCCAGGAATGGTTGAGTTATGACTGTTTGGCTTTTGTGACACTTGGTACATATGATATTGGTATTAGTGTAAGGTATATATAAGCTTTTTATTTTCCTGGATGGTATAAGAGTATGGTATATAGCCTTATTATGTTTTATGTATTCATGAATTACGGAATGGCTGATAATCGCTAATCTCTTGTGTAAGGCATGATTTGCGTTTTTGATTATATTGTGATGTAATTGATTTACCTAAAAGTAATATTGAAATCAATAGTATATTGTTGATTCATGTTTAGAATATATCTTTTGAGATCTTTTGGATCAATTATTTTAATGTAGTCACACTATATGTTTAAAATGTGATATGTGATTTAGTCATTAAACAAATATTACGTTAAATTGAGTAAAAATATGATATGGGATCTAGTCATTAAATATTATTTAGTGTTGGATTCGACGATGCTAAATACCTAACAGGATCCTATGATATGAGATCTAGTCATTAAATATTATTTAGTGACTCCTCCAATATTTCTATGTGACAAAAAAATACTCATTTCAGTAAATACTTTCTTAACTATCAGATCCTATTTTGTACGTGTTCGATTTTTTTAAAAAAAGGACACTAATTAAAAAAAAGAACAATAATGGAAAAAGAGGCCTCATTAGGTCAACTAAGACAAGTACAAACGCACAAAGGAAGAATTAGCCAAGGAAGGGCGATATTTGGCATCACCATCATAGAAGGGAGAGGGGTCTCTCAAATACCTCGTCATTCCCTCAATGTCTTATCTTCGTCCCTTATTTCTTCTTCTCTTTTGTTTCTTTTTCCTTCTTCTTTTTCGATTTTCTTTATTCCTCTTCATCTTGTCGGTGGACACCTTGGCCGCCGGAGAGAACTATATAGGTGTTTGTTGTTGTCTTTGGCTTTGTTTCATCTCATTGTTAATTTGTTCGCATGCATCCCTCCTTCATCTTCTTTCCTTCTTATTCCATTTGCATTTTTTTTTACCATTTCTGGCACGCTGCCACTGTGCTGTCGTCGCCGCTCGTCAACCTCGCGTCGCCAAGTCCTGTGCCGGTGGCATTAGGGGCCCCTACGTTCTCCATGGCAGTGCACTCCCCTTTCCCTGCATTGTTTTGCTACTTAGGCACCTAGGATTTTCCAACCCTTGTGCTTACTTATGGGTTGGGTCAGGTCACTCTGACCCAGTTCCATCCCTAGCCCCAAAAAAAGAAAAAAAAGGTTGAAATTGGCCTGATTTGGTAAGCTTGAAACAAAATAATTACTACTATTTACACCCTCGTTTCCACACATAAACCCCTTTCATTTTGATCCAACACGTTCTTGTTGAATTTGAAATAAGTTACACATACTTTTTTCACAGCCATTTCCTTTTGCACCTGGCCCATTTTTTTGTTAAGTTGGAAATGAAATAAATAATATTAGTCACAACTCCCATCATTATACATATAACTCTTTTACTTTCGACCTAACCCGTTTGTGAGAAGTCATAAATAAAATAAATACTTCTATCTACACCCCATTTTTTCATTAATGCACCCTGCCACCTAGGCTGATGACCAATCCCACCATGTCAACACCCCGTCAGTGTTGACTAAGTCAAAGTCAGTCCTTTGACTTTGACCCTAAAAAAATAAATAAATAAATTAGTAGATAGTTCTTTATTTTATTTCTTTTCTTGCCTCTATTAGTTATTTTACTCTTCAGTTTGATTGCCTTTTTATCATCGCCTAATTAGTTAGTTTAATTAATAATATGTTGTAAATATTTCTCTACTTATGCATTTTATTTATCTCATGTTTCAATCCTGCATCCTTAATTACTAAGTGTACTCCCACTTCTATTTACATTTGATTTATATGATTATGTAATGCTATGTCAATTATGCATTTGTTTTTGTTTTTTTTGTCAATTCTGCATTAGTAATCTTTAATATCCGCTTACGTTTTGTGCACTCCATGATGGGTCTCTGACTCGCTTGGTGGTGTTTCAATAATGTGTGGATAAATTTTGTGAATGTCATGCTGGGTATCCAACTTGCTTGACTTCATAAAGTTTACCGCAAACCCAAAATCTTTTCTAAAAAAGCTAAAATTACTCAAATAAATGATCACTCAATTTTCTTTTTTCTTCACAAAATTACACATTACTCAAGATTGCTTCAAGGTCCAATGGCTTAAGCAATTCTCTCCGCCTTTTCTTAAAATTCAATTTCGTTTAAAGGTTCAATGCCTTAATGACTCTTTGTCACGCTATTAAAACAAATCTTTTAGAAAATAAAATCAACCAAATACACAAGCTGTTTTCTACCCAAAGAACTACATAAGTCTGATTTTCTCATTGCATTTGGGGATACGTAAGAGCGAGGACAAACACCTTGTCGTCCTAAAAAACTAGAAAAATAAAATATTTTTTCCTAATTTTTTTTTTATTTTTCTAAATAAACAAAAATATAACAAACATAAGTCATGTTCTTAAGGGAAGATAAATAATTAAAAAGTCAATTTATTTTTAGCACACTCGATTAAAGGTTGTCGTCTTCATGACGAGCACTTGGGGTGCTAACACCTTTCCTGTGAGTAAATGATTCTCGAATATTTTTTTTCTCAAATTATAGACTATTCCTTATCTTTTTTGTTTTTTTGACGTTTTCCTTAAATAAACTTTGGTGACAACTCGCCCAGTTTTATTTTTTGAAAAACTCACTTTATCTCTTTTCTTATCATCGTCCTGTCGTGACCCACTTTGTGACATTGATCAAACCATTATGATAATTAGTTTTCATTTTTAACCTATTTTGGTCAAAAAGCCTCTGCATTAGTTGCATTAATGCACTGCCCATGCATCATCTTTAAATTTTCTTAAAAAAACACCCTAAGAAAAAATTTTCCATTATAGAACTTAAATTCTTAAATTTTTTGTTAAACAAGTTCAACAACGTATGGTAGAAGCAATTGCAATACTCCAAAAGACTGAAAAGAGATTAACCTCATTCTAACACAAATAATTTAAGATTTGGCGCTTGTTATGTGAACTTTAACCCTTGAACATGACATCATAGTTGTAATTCAAACATGAGTGCATATGCTTACCTGAGAATCCTAAACCTTAAATCCTAAATTTATTATGAGCCTAAACAATGGATTCAATAAGTTCTGGCTAATAACCATGCCCGTTGAATAGAAACATTAAACTAAAAGTCCATATAAAATGTGCATCCAAGAAAAAAAGACCATATGCAGATAATGAAGAACCATAAAACTGAATTACTTGGGATTCTTGTGCCCATAAGAAATCATTTAGCATATATGCACAAAATTTCATCAACCTAACATATATGAAAGTGTTAACCTAACATAAAGTCAATTTTTTTCGTGGAAACGTCAACCACAACACGAAAAAACCAATCATAATCAGAAGATTTCATAACTTGATAGATTCTTCAACAACCCTTTCATGAAGGGCATCACATCAAAAGAATCTAAAACAATCCATAAAGGATGAAGAAACAACTCAACTTCTCCAAGTTTTTGGCAACAATCATAAATGCATTATCGAATTATTCCTTCCAACCACAACCAAATATGGCCTCCCACATGCTTCGACAATCAGCTCCTTTTCAGGCAAGACCTGTAAACACATATAAGAGGCCTCAAGTTCTTCGCCTTGATGACCTCTATTAGATATTGACACAACACAGTCATTGCATGTGGGTTTCTCGATTGCTTGTTGAATACTGATGGCATGTTGCATATCGCTTCTTTCAAGTAGTGAATCTTGGTCAGGGAGACCTCATCAAGTAGCACGCTGAAATGCTTGAGGGACCGGAGCAATGCAGTTGCACCATACATTGTGTCTGCAGTAGAGAAGATTGTGTTATATCAGTGAACTCTGGTGATACTCTTGTACAATCCATGTTTTGAAGAAAACTACTCAAATCGAGTTTGACACTCAATGAGCGCACGCCCCATCGGTGTGACGAGAGTGTTTCATGGAGTCAAAGATGTTTCACTCTTTCACCAAAATCAACATCAAATAATCCTCCAACATAACACGTCTATGTGATATTGTAGTGTTGCTTTGGATCTTGACCCAATTATCCTTGTTCAGATAGATCACATTTTTTGTGCCTTGGGCAAACAAAAAAATTACGTTCTCATAAATATTGAAATATTGTTCATCTTGGCCAAAATTCATTAATAATCCATTCATAATCAAGATCACTTAATGTAACTATAACATTGATAGTTAATATTATTCTAAAAATTGTTATTAGCGATAACATGAATAGTTAAAATTCGTACAAAATCATTTAAGGCAAATTAACAAAATTATTTAATCTACCTTGTGACATAATAGATCTCAAATAGAATTTTAACATTTTCACTTATTCTAAAAAAATTATCAAAATTGAAAATGTTAAAATTCTATTTGTGATCTACTATATCACAAGGTAGATTAATTACTTTTGATTTGCTTTAAATGATTTTGTACATATTATTAACTATTCTTACTTTAAATAATTTTGATTATAAACGAATTATTAATGAGTTTTGCAACAAAAGAATTCAAGATGAATAATATTTCAATAATTGTGAATGCAAAATTTTTGGTTTACTTAGGGGACCAAAGATCGATATCAACATTGGCCTGGAGAATTATCATGTCTTAGAAAAATTAATTTTTTTTCTTTCATGTTTATAACTTATTCCTCTTTACACTTTGTCATCCTATTGTACATAAAACAATTTTTTAGGCTCACATGGACATTGCTAAATTATAGTATTATATAAAAATTTAATACTTATATAGACTAAATAAAAAAATTGGTGCCCTTCTAAATTTGCGGACCTAGGCGGTTGTCCACCTTGACCGTGCCTAAGGCGACCACTGTTCATCTTGATTCAAATTTTCTAGGTGGATATCCACCATGAAGACATGCATATTTGATTTGAAATTCAGCATTCGTGGAGGTCCACTTGGTTGCACAATTGATTAAAAGGACAAGGAGTGGCTCGTCCTTTGACGCAGAGGAGTGTTCTTGGAGATCTTGTTGAAGGACAAAGAAGGGAACATGGAGCATTTGATGTTGTGTGATTCAAGGATGTGCAATATGATCTTGGCTGCATAGAAGGAGTCTACGTCATAGGTTGACAAGAAGATTTGGACCCCAAAAGAGACGTACTCGTGAAGCTTGGTGTAGAACAACTCCACACTATGTTCTTTCATTGTGGTGGCGGAGGGGGTGGTAATTCAATGGGAGAAGGAGTATTGCGTTTTCTATGAGGGCAAGAGATGATCAATTTATTTACTTAGGGTAACTTGCCTATTCAATTTATCTCAATCAATTTCAACTCCAATGATTTATTAATGGTTTTATAATCCCAATCAATATAATTAAATCTTATTTTCTTTATAATTGGGATTCTGATTTAATCTCTAGGGATTTTATTTAATTTAAGTAATTAAAATCTAACTAATGGGATATTAATCTTCTTTAAGAAGTAAAAAAACATAATGATATTTTATGTTTTTAAACAAATATTATATTTCTCTTTTTATATGATATTTTTTGTTTTTGCGAATACGATATTTTCTATTTTTTTTATAGTTATCATGGTAAATATTCAATTCAGTCATTGAAAGTGTATTTAATTGACACGTGAGTCCCTTGAAAGATGGCAAAATATTTTTTTGTCCTAAACGTGTAAAAATATCAATGAATCCATCTTGTAGTTAGTTTGACCTATTAAAGGTAATGTCTTTGTTGACGTGGTAAGTGAGGACTGAATTGTCATAATAAAACATTGTCAAATAGAATGTTGACCTGATAGATTAATTTGTCATGAAAATGTTGATGAACTATTTTGTCATTTTTAAATATTGTTTAAAAAAACTTATAGAAGTCTCTCTCTCTTGGATTTGGATCCTCTCTTACTGGAACTTCACTCCAACTCTCTCCAGCAACAAATCCTCACCCTACATTTATATCCTCTAAATCAAATTATTAAAATAATTAAAATTTACTATTATAATTAATTTGAGCTTTTACATTTATCTAACAGCTCACTCCTATGTTCTCAGCGCTTACCAAGAGTCGCCTTTCCCTATTGATGGCAAGCAATTGACGTCGACGAAAAGACAATGCCAATTATGATAATCCTGTTACGACATATTCCTCTGTTACGAAACTATTGACTTCAATCCACACGTCATTCGATTTTGACTCACATCTACTAAAATGCCCTTCTTTATAACGCTTTCTTTGGATTAAATTAATCCAAGTTTTTTCTTTATGTTCCTATTCTCGTTTTCTTATGATGTTTATGTTTATTACTATCTACATTTTTTTTTATTTCCAAGGATCTTTCCTCAAATAATTTCAATGATCCAATTACTTCCATCTATGTAACAAGCATTCCTTCTTATGTTAAACTATGAATCTTAATGATATTGTATGAGTTATAGTACTTATATTATACTTATTAATTTTTTCATAAACAATATAAGGAAAACCAAGCTTCAGTGCTACATAGTCGTTTTGAGCACGAGGGTTGGTGGCGAACCTCGTAGTAGATGTGGCTTTGAAGTTGATGTCGAAGATCTGAGAAAAAGGTTGTGTTGATTGAAAACAAATGGAAATGAAGGTAGAATGTTTCTGTTGATTGCATTTAGATATTGATATTTTATGTTTTAAATAAATATTATATTTCTTTTTTTATATGATATTTTCTATTTTTATAAAAACAATTATTATGATTATAAAGATAAGTTACTTGATATTTACAAACTCCATTTTATTTAAGTGCACTCCCTTTTTTGTCTTTTATATTTTAATTATTCATTATAACTTTGGCAAAAATACTAAAATAATACTTTTTAAATAGATAATTACTAATTTGGGGCTGTTTGAAAACTATTTACCAATATGAACTTGCAAACACGCCTAATTTGGGTGTGACTAAGTCGGTTGCTAATTCGGTCGCTAACATTTTTTGCGACAGTAGTTTTTTATGTTTGTGACCACAATATTCTGTCACAAAAAAATGTTAGCGACTGAAATAAAGATCCATATTAGGCGTGTTTTAATTTTTGATTTAAAATATCACTTAATATTATTAATTGTTATTTTTGTCTAATTTTAAATTATTTTTAGATTGATCTTCATCATAAATATGATTTTCTTTACTTTTTTTAATATTGTTTTATTTAGTATATTTTTTAATTTTATATGATTTTATTTAATATATTCTGGATTTTGGTATATCTAATCTTTAATATATTATTTTATTTGATATATTTTATATATTTTTAATACTTTTTTATTTAATATAATTTCTAAATTTTATATGGTTTTGTTTAATATTATATTAAAAATTAGATATATAAAAAGTCCAAAAAATATTAAACAAAACCATATAAAAATTTAGAAATTATATTAAATAAAATAATATTAAAAAATATATAAAATAAAATACTATATTAAAGATCAGATAGACCAAAAATCCAAAATATATTAAATAAAATCATATAAAATTAAAAAAATATACTAAACAAAACAATATTAAAAAAAAGTAAAGAAGATCATATCTATGATGAAGATCGATCTAAAAATACTTTAAAATTAGATAAAAATAATAATTAATAATATTAAATGATATTTTATGTCAAAATTAAAACACGCCCAATTTTGGTCTTTATTTTAGTTGCTAATAGTTTTTACGACAGAATATTGTGGTCGCAAATATAAAAAAAACCACAATATTCTTCACAAAAAGTGTTAGTGACCGAATTAGAGACCGTCTTAGTCATGTCCAAATTAGGCGTATTTGATAGTCCCATATTGGTAAATAGTTTCCAAATAACCCTAAATTGGTAATTATTTTTGTTTTTTTGCCTTATAACTTTCTTCCTAAAGAAGTACACCTCTTGGAACTTCTTTTTTTCTCTTATGAAAATGTGTTAACATATACCTATTATTGAAATAGATTTTTGGAATAGGTATATGTTATTCTGAAAAGACATTTCTAATAGTAAAAAAGATACCTTACCAACTCACTTAAGAGTCATTGTAACTTGCAATCATTGACTTTGTAAACCTAAATTAAAAAATGACCACTTATTTAAATACACTTAAAGGGGATAAATCACTATGTGTAATAATATTTTAAAATAATAAACCAACGAACAAAAGTCTTAGTGATGATGAAGAACAGTTGTCCAAATCAGATCACAAAAAGAAAAAAATCAAAATCCATCTTACAATTCCAAATTCAAATCAAAATTTACCTTACAATTCCAAATTCAAATCAAAATCCAAAATCCATTATCAGCTTCAAATCAAAATCACAAATCTAAATTGATAATCAATCACCTCCCCCAAAAACAACTCACAACCCTAATCGAGTAGCTAAGTGTTTCACCGAATCTGCATCTAGACACCATAACGAGCAAGCATATTGTGAGTTAATAACACATGTCCTCACTCCCTGGCTTTGTATCTATTGTTGTGTTTGTGTTTATCGTTGGAGCATGAAAATCTGGGAACAATCGCACTAAAGTGAGACCCAAAATCACCGGACGAAGGCTGCTGCAGGAAATCCAAAGGTTATTGGTTATTTATGTGGGGAGTCGAGTCAGTTATATTTATAAGGAGGCTAATATGTGTGCCAATGCTTTAGCTATTTTAGTTGGTAATCTTGAGAAGGAATTTTTTATGTTTGATTAGTTGCTTGCATGTGTGCAAATGTTGTTGTTGGCTTATTTTTTAGGAGTTTACACTCCTTGTGTTTTGTTAGTGTAGCTTTTTCTTTTTTGGGCCTTTAGCCCGGATGAATGTAAAAAACATCCTCGTTGTGATTTCAGATCATCGAGACTCAATGTTTCATATCTAGTACTTAATGTCATCGTTTTGGACATGATATCGACGTTGTCTTCCATGGGGTGTTGGGGCTACATGGTTCAATCATGGTAGTTAGGAGTGGTGGTGTGTTTGGGTTGGAGGCGATGCATTTGACCACATTATGAAATTATATTTTCAATATCAAATTAATATCAAATATTAAAACAACACTAAAATAAACATCGTAAATAATGTCGTGCGTTGAAGGGATATCACATTTTAGATGATGGCATTTATGATTACTAAATAGCACACCTTAAATATGTTTTTGTTCCGTATTAATTAACACTTTTTCATATTTTAATCCCTATAAGTTAATGTTTTTAATTTTAATTTTTATAAGTTGACATTTTTTTAATTGTGGTTCTTGTATTTTTTTTGTTCATTTTTAATTCTTGTAAGTTTGTGTTTTTTTTAATTGTATTATCTTTAAGATTTAATGTAGAGTTCCCATAAGTCTGTGTTAAAGAGACCAAAAATTAAAAAACACAAATTTAAAAGGATTAAAAATGAGCAAAATATATTATAAGAACTAAAATGACAAATATATTTTTGGTCCTTATAAGTTGTACTTTTCAATTTTGATTCCTGTAAATTTTTTTGTTCATTTTTAATCCTTGTATATTTGCACTTTTTCAATTTTGGTCCATGCAAGGTAATTTACTTAGTTTTAGTCTCTATAAGTTTTGTATTTTTTTCTAATTTTTATTTTTGTAAGTGTGAACTTATGTGGACTATAAATGAAAATTGGAATATTAAAATTAAAAAACTAAAAGTTATACTAACTGAAAATGAACAAAAAATTTAGACGAACCAAAATTTTTAAAAAATGCTAACTTATCGAGTTTAAAATTAAAAAAATAAACTTATAAGAAACAAAAATGAAAAACACTAACTTATTAAAACCAAAAACATAGTTTAGTTGATCAAAATTAAAAAAATACAACTTTACAGATTAAAAATAAATAAATGACTTTATATAAATTAAAATTAAAAAAATAAACTTGTAAGAACCAAAATCATATTTAAATCAAACATAGCATTAAAATCAATAATGGCTTAGATGACTAAACTGAAGCATTACAATTTCAATAAGTTTTAAAAGACTACGCTTCCGAGCACTAACAAATTAGTCTCGTGACTTTTATATTCAAGTTCCCCTTGCATTATGACCGTGTAAAACTTTTGTTGCTTATGTCTTTTACCAAAGAAACATTTTATAGAAACTCTCAATGAAAAGTTAATAAAAACAAAACAAAAATTATCATTTTTTTACTACTTGCAAATTACAATAGGAGGTAACAAGGAATCTTTCAAGCATATCAACCAGCAGCCGTGGTGTTGCATGAAACACTCCAAAAATTACAATCCAATAAATAAATACGCAAGTGTTTTGGTTAAGATTTAATTGGATTTTAATTGTTTCTAATAAATAAAAATGTGAGTTAAATAAATAAATATAGTCCAGGATTAATTGGAAACTAAGAAAAAATAAATAAAATGAGTATTTCATATATATATATATATAATTCTCTGCAATTAAATTAAAATTTTGTATTGGTTATCTGTAAGTAAAAGTAATTTGTCTGTGATTGAATTGCCTTTAGTTTTTATTTGAATACTTATTAGTGTTATGAATAATTAAATTGTGTGTAATGTTGGTTGCATTTATTTTAAATTCTAAAGTTTGTCCTGCTAATTTAATTCTTGTAAAATTGTCTATGAATAATTTTTTATAGATAAATTTTATTATATAAGTTTTATAAAATTTTAATTTTTTTGTTTTATAATTGTATTGTGTAAACTAAACTCAATATGCCTGCAACTTAATTCCTAATTAGCCAACACCTCACCTCTCCTGAAAGCTCACTTAGGTTTTGTTTGGGAGTTAGGAGGGGAAGGAAAGAAAAGAGATTCAAGGGAAAGGGAGGAGAAAGAAAGGGAGAAAAATGAGGGAAGTTCCTTTCTCCTTGTTTGGGAGTTAAAAATATATTAAAAGAGGGAAATAGAGAGTTAATAAGATATTTTTTACATTTTTGCCCTTGAATTGTAATTCAGTGCTTTATATTTTGGTGTTTTATTAACACTGGTTGGGGTAGGATAGTAATTTTATCAACACTGGCTAGGATAGGATAATAATTTTATTACTTTTCTTTCTAAAAATCCACAAATTGGGGGAACAACAATTTTTAGGCTTTAAAGGATTTTAGAGGAGTTTTAAAAATCCTCAAATCCTTTTCCTCAAAAATTAAAACTCCCAAACAAGGAGATGTCACCACCTAAACCTTTCCCTTCCCTCCCTTACCCTCTAAAATTCCTCTCCCAAACAAACTCTTAGGCTTTGTTTGGGAGTTAGGAGGAGAAGGGAAAGAAAGGAAAGAGTGTTGATTCAAGTGAAACCAAACATCAAGGAATAAAGATCAAGCTTCAAGGTTTTGGACTTTTAAACATGCTCAAAGGAAATGTTCAAAGGAAAGCTTGAAGAATCAATTTGAAAAATTGTAAAAGGAAGTATATGATCTGATAATCCAAGTGTGTACATCATGCATCAATCATTCATTTAGGATCATTGGATTAATTGATTAAGTAAAAGCAATTAATTAGAAAGACACTTAGGAAGTAAAGTTTTTGGAAAAATAAAGTTACATAATTAATAATCGATTACAAGAATAGTGACATCGATTATTTTGTTCTTAGTGCCCTTTAGAAAAACAAGTATGGTCATTGTAATCGATTACATATCGGTTTAATCGATTACTAAGGCTTTTTATGTGAAATAGAACTCTCTGTCTTAATCGATTACATAAAGTTGGTAATTGATTACAAGCCTATGCATATAGACTTAGAAATATCACAATCGCTCTGTCTTAATCGATTACACATCGTGATAATCGATTACAAAGGATCACATGCATAATAGAAGAATCACAGCTCACTGTCTTAATCGATTACATATCGTATTAATCAATTACTAAGCTCATTTAGAATACATGTCTGACTGGTTTAATCGATTACTTCACGGAATAATCGATTATATTGTTCATAGCCTAAACCCAGAAACTACTAGGAGCATTTTAATCGATTACAGTCTTGATTTAATCGATTACAAATGGTAAATAATCGATTACAGGAGCGTGTTTAATCGATTATTTTCAGTTAGAAATCTGTTATAAATAGAACCCACTTCTCTGAAGTTTGTAACTTTTGATAATACGTATTCTGGGCTTTCACAAACATTCTGAACTTTCATTAGTGAGTTTCTCTGAGTTCTAAACACACTTAGCTTCACAAAATTCATATGGATTTTTTATTCAAGAAGGTGAAGCCTCATTCATTCAAAGCATAAGGAAAGGACTGCATATGTGTTTGTAATCTGTCATTTAACTTGAGAATCATTCATTGTGCATTCATTCTTGGATTATCAGGTGATATATTTTCTTATTCTTTGATGGTGTAATCTGTTCTTTGAATTTTGTAAAGATTAGTCTATTGTAATTGAGTTTCTTGCAAGTGTGAGATAGTGTTTCTCTAAAAGACAGCTGAGTAGTGTTCTCAGTGTGGGTTTTGGTCTCTAAGGATCTAATAGGGTTTTGGATCTCTGAACTTCATCTAGGATTGATGAAGAGAGGCTTGTAAATTTGCTTGTAAGGATATTTTTACAATAGTGGAACTCTACTCTAGTGTTGAATAGAAGAACTGGATGTAGCCTCATAGGGTTTGAGGTGAACCAGTATAAAAATCTGTGACTAATCTTTCTTCTCACCTATTCATCTTTTAATTGCTTTGTTTGTGAATCAATTTCATTGCACAAAAAGTTATACTCTGTTTTCTATTCTTCTTGAAAAAGAAATTTGAATGAATATTGATTCTTGGTTTTGAAACAATTTTGAAAGTGATAAAGATTCTGTGGTAATACTCTGATTTTAAATTTTAATTGGACAAGGCTCAACCAATTCACCCCCTCTTGGTTGTGTTGAAGTATTCTTATCATTTTCAAAGAGATTCAAGGGGAAGGGAGGGGAAGGAAAGAGAGGGAAATGAGGGAAGTTTCTTCCTCCTTGTTTGGGAGTTAAAAATATATTAAGAAAAGAAAATGGATAGTTAATAAGATACTTTTACAATTTTGTCCTTTAATTGTGATTAGTGCTTTGTATTATAGTGTTTTATTAACACTGATTGGGGTAGGATAATAATTTTATTAACACTGGTTAGGGTAGGATAGTAATTTTATTCCTTTTCTTTCTAAAAAACTCCAAATAGGGGGAACAACAATTTTTAGGCTTTGGAGGAATTCAGAGGAGTTTTAAAAATCCTCAAATTCTTTTTCTCAAAAAATAAAACTCTCTAGAAAAATATTACTACCCAAACCTTTCTCTTCCTTTTTTTTCCCTTTAAAATTCCTCTTCCAAACAAAGCCTTAGGAAACCTTCACCCCCTAAATTCTACGCCCACCCCTAAACCCTCACTAAATCTTCTAAAATCATTCATTCTCTCTCACACTCACCCAAAAACACTTAGAAGGAAAATCTCTCCATCTTTTCTTCCTTTGGCCATGGCTAGCCGAGAAGCATACTGGAGGAAGAAGAGAAGTTTTGGCCACCATTGTCTTGGATGCAAAGTTTGGAAGCCTCTCTAGCTACCAATTTCATCTCCATCTCTTGTTCTTCAACTTTTGGGCATTTGAACTAGGTAAGGGGAATTCTTTCATGTGGACTCAAAACTATGGTTGTCTTTGGGAGGATTCAACCATGGTGTTGCATGTTTGCCTCCATTGGTCTTAATTTTGCTTTGCATATTGATTTGGATGGGTGGAAAATCCTTGCTTGTAAAATTCTGTTTTGTGGTATTGATTGTGTTGTGAGTGCATGTGTTTCTTTTCTTCATTTATTTGCCTTTTTAATTCTTTAGGGAGTCTCTAAATACAACGAAGACTCTATCCATTTTTTATCAAAATTTTAGACCAGGTTTTCTTCTAGGAACTCAAAGCCAAATTACATGAGGCAGTGGCTGTAATCATGTTTTGGTTTGAGCGGGTGCCACTGTCTCAAGGTTATAAACAATCTAACCGTTGGATTTTTGTAAAATGCTTTAAATGGAACTAGACACAAAATGCTACAACCTTTCTTTTGGAGTCGTGGTGAGATAAGCTCAAATTGAGGCTCATCCGTGGCATGCAAAATGGCTCCTCTGTTTTTCATTTTGGTCCTGGCAGTGCTTGATTTTTCTTAATTTTGTATCTCTGTGTTGATCTCCTTAAAAATGTGTTTAAATATCTGAAAACTATACAAAATAAGCTTTCCAACCATCTATATTAAGCTGATTATAAAGTTTATCTTCTAAATTTAAAATTAGGTTTTTGGCAGAGATGAGATGTTGTAAAATTGTTTTAAGTCTGGAAAAATGATTTTAAAGACAATTTTGCTAGGAATTGTAGAAAAGGAATTTGGGTGTAAATTTTACCTTGATGAAAAGATAATTGTGTTAGCTTTAATCTGGAAAAGTACAACTCAAATTAGTTTTGGGAAGGTTTAGAAAAGTGCAATTCTTTGAACCAAGGTCATTTGGAGTCCAAAGCTATTTTACTGCCTTGTAGAATTTTTAGGAAAATTTGTAGATTTTTGCTAGACAATTGGGATACCAAGCTAGCAAAAAGAGTAATGAGATTTGATTCTATGTAAAAAGTTTGTGTTTTAAAAATCATTTATTAATTTTACTTTGAGCCTACTTCTTTTATGTTTTCTGGAAATTAAGCTTTGAGATTTCTTCTTTATCTATGGAAATTTATTTGCTATTCTACTAAGTGATTTTAATTGCTTTTAGGTAAATTAGGAATAAATGTTTAGCTTACAGTTTTCAATTTGATTAAAAGGCCTAGGGAGTGTGAACCTTGGGCAACTATTAACTGAGCATGTGATGACTTTTTAATTTAATTAATTGTATTGGAGATCGAGAGGAGTGTGAACCTCAGGCACTTAAATTGTATGTGCATGTGATTGCCTATGTGATATAGTTGGTTTTCAACCTTTGTGAAATTGTTATTATTATGATAATTGATTTTTGTGGTAGTTTCACATGAACTCGGGTGCGAATATTTGTGACAACTAGAACTCCGATCTAGTAATATTAGTATGATATATAGATGCATGTATAGAAGCGCAGGTACTAACGAAATACAGAATGTACAATATCTAAAGAGTCACATGGGAATTTTTTACTGTGAGGATGTTAAAGCTCGTGAAACTGAGGTCGAATGACAATGTTTGTCTAGTGTGGTGAGGGAGACGTGTACCCAAAATGATGTGATTGTGGAATTAGAAGCAATGTCTCACGCTTATGTGTCAATTCGTCGTCGTCCGGTACTGGGAGCAGCAAAACCCAACAATGACAAAGAAAGGACAATTGCGAAGGGGTCAATGGAAGCTTCATCTACAGTGAGTTATATACTTGTGAGGGACGGGGTCGTAATGTTGACCACTATGATAGTGGGGGAGTTGAATCTCCTTCTGATATGTCAGCGACAGATGTTGTTTTGAGGACTGCCATCAAGTACTATTGGTAGAGAAGCCCACATGAACATGTAAAAGACATATCCCGATAAAGGGAGTCATTGAGGAGTCAGTCCTCAAAGTTTTTGGATGACCACAAAGTGGTACCTGGGAAATAATCGCAAGATTTTACCGTCCTTGGGGGTGTGGCACCAAGTGATGACTAGGTCACAAAGCCAACTTGACATCCCATATTGAATGCGAGCCATTATTTGTTGGTGAGCGCTTGTCATTATACCATGGTGAAGAGGTTTACTCCTAACAACCCTAACTTAAATGTGCAAGACCACTTAGTTCTGAGAATTCCAGTGTCAACTAACTAATGAAAAATAATTATAGGATTAATAATAAGAATGATTAGTGTGTGTGCGCGCATTCGTGTGTGTGTGTCCACACTTATTCATAAATAAATGTATGCTTTGTGGTTGAATTTTTTGTTTTCTCTTTTGGCTATCGTTGAATTTGGTGTAATTTGCATATATTGGTCATTCTCTTAATTATTATCTCTTGAGTGTGACAATATGAATGCCTCATGCATCTATGTACATCTTCCTGAAATCTTGAGAGTAACTACTTTTTTGGCTATATGTTTCTCAAGTTCTTTTTATCATGTGAATAAATTAATTGTAATAATACAAATCTTAGTTACTAGTTAGCATCACACTTGCATCCAGAAACCTCTTCCGGCATAAACTGTTGCTATGAAAACTACTTGTGTCTGTTTTGAAAGCAAGAATGTGAATTTGTGTAATAATTAAACTATACATTAACTGTACCTGGGAATAAGCTCTCGATAATTGATGCCATAAGAAAAGCAATCATTTTAATTCAATTAAAATAATAATTAAAACATGACTAAATAATTTTAGTTTGATGTTTAAAAATTGTAAGGATAAAAGGATTTAGAATGAGTGTACTATTAGCCTTAGACAAAAAGTCTCCGTTCAACAGCTATGTTGTTCCTCTCAAGGCTCAAAATGATAGGAACTCGTCAATTTTTACTTAACAAAAAGAAGACCACGTCCACATTTAAAACGGAGAAAGAAAAGAAAGGCCAACAATGAAGAGACGTTACTTGACTAAGATGTCATCTATATAATCTTGTGATAAGTTATGGGTTTCATCTTACAAAGTATATTATTGAAGAGGGGTAAAAAACTTTAAATATGACTAAGTTTTAGATCGAAGATTAGTCTTATAATATTCTTAAAGGACTAAAGTTTAATCTTGAGACTAACTTTAAATTTATCATGTGCTATTTATTATTTATAAATATTTGATATAATGCAATCAATACTAGTATAAAAAAATAATATAGTTATTATATTTGTAATATAATTAATACAATTTTCTTCTAATCAATTGAATGTGCCATATTTAGTCAGAGTTAATTTAATTGTATAATTTTAGAAAAATATTATAAAGAAATAAATTAGTATTATACCTCTTTGAAAAAAATAATTCAATATTATGATGAAATAAATTTCAGATCAATGTTACATCTGTATAAAATTAAGTCATCAAAATATTTGATTTGTTCAATGAATTCTTCTTTTGGATAACATTTCTTCAATGAATTCTACATTCCAATAATAAAATAGTTTAAATAATTAAATCTTTATACTTCTTGCAACTTATTATTTACTGCAGTTGATTGTACGTAATAATATTTTATTTGACCTACAATAAATTGCATTTAATAATATATTTAGTTCACCTGATTGTCTGTAGGGGTGTTCATGGGTACGGGTCACGTGTGAACCCGAATTGATCCGAACCGATCTAAACAGTTTGGGTTAGGTCATTTATATATTTGGATCAAAATCGAACCGAACCGATCAAAACTGTTCATGTATGGGTTGGGTCACGGGTTTAGATTTACAGATCCGTTGATCCAATGACCCGATCCGTGAACCCGTAATAATAATATAAATTTTATTATTTATATATATATATATATATTAAAAATTAAAAAAATAATTTGACAATAAAAAAAATGTAAGACATTGTAAATGTTTAAGATTGCATTCAAAAATAAGATAGGATATTTTTTTATATTGCATTAAAAATTAGGATAAAATATTTTTAAGATTACATTGCATAATATAATAAGATTACATTGCATAATATAATAAAATATCTTTAAGATTACATTGGATAATATGATAGAATATATTTAGGATTGCATTCAACAATTGGTTAAAATCATATCTTTAAATTAGTATAAATAGAAACATATTTTGGTGCATTTAGACTGTAAAAGATACCAACTGGGATAATTGTTGTGTAAGGGTAGACTATTATAGTAAATATTGTTCACAAATCTTTTGTTTTAATTTATATTATAAGTCTATTTTATAATATTATGTTGATGGTATTAAATAAATCAATTTTACTACTTTCATACATTTGATAATATTATGTTAATTGTATAAGATATTTAAAAGAATCGTGATAAAATAGTAGTTCTAAAAAAAAATTAAATGGGTAACCCAGTGATCCGAACCGAACTGAACTATTCATGAACGGGTTGGGTTGGGTTTCAATTTTTTTTTCTTCTGAAAACCGAACTGAATCGGATCGATCAAATTTGATTGAGTTGGGTCCTAAATTTGGCCAAAACTGATTCGAACCGACCTACGAACACCCCTAATTGTCTATGGTGCTTACAATTTCAAATCTCAAGCATACCCTCAATTTTATCTTTATATTGAAGGCTCTACTCACTGTGTTTCTCACTCAACACATAGAATTTGATCAGTGATAAATAAAAAAGATTAAAGAACTCAGTATGTCTAAACTAACCACCCTCTTGACTTTAGTTATTCTACTAAGCTTCAATTTAATCTATGCATTCCGTCCAAACCCTTCTTCACTTAAGAATGTCTCTTCTTTGCATGGGGTATGGTTCCTTCTCAATTTTCATTCACCTTTTAGTAAATTAGTAAATCCATATGAAACTTTTTTCTTTTCCTTTTCCTTTTTGTTTGTGGTTTTAGAAAATTGATTCTTATTTTGGTGGAAGCAGGCAAAAGTCCAAACACTTTATTGTATGATAACATGATGAATTTCGATGTTTGACAGTGTTGTTTTTTCTTTGTTCATTTTTAAAATTGATTTTTGTTTTGAGAGTTGGCATGTTTGGATTGAAGGATGTTGGAGCTACAAAGGCAGAGATAGATGGTGAGAGTTGTGAAGAAGGGACAGAGGAATGTTTGGCAAGAAGGACACTAGCTGCGCATCTCGACTATATCTACACTCAGAAGGGTAAACTGGGTCAGCACTCTTAATGGCATCACAGGCATATAAATGGCAATATTATAAATAAATTAATGTACCATACATATATGTATGTGTGTACTTATTTCATTAATAAACGAATGCTTTGGTTGAATTTTTGCATATTTTCTCCTAATTATTCCATGCCAGTAAATTAACAATTTAGCATACTTCTTAAACCTCCGATTCTCTGCAATTGTGGATCGATTATGAGGAGTATTAGGTCATAATATGTAACATACTATTCTTAATACAAACTTTTTTTTGTTGATTAAAATTTATTAACAATTACAAATCATTGAATAAGATGTAAGTTTCGTCCAAATTTTATTATTTTAAATAAATTTTAAACAAAGGAAAAATATATATTAAAAAAAGTGTATTAGATAATACATTCTTATCATTTTTCTATGATTAGTCAGGGTTATTCGGTCTTTAATTTAAGGTGACGAGGCATGAATCTTACCTTGGCACATTGAATGATGACTTTAATTGACATTAAATGAATGACGCATGCATTAACATCTTCAGAATCAACTTCCCTGAGACCGAGGCAATAAATGTTTCTCCCAAACAATTAATGTCTCTATAGTTTAATTCATTAAATTGTTTATGTAAGAAATTTTTTAAATATTTTTGTATGTGTAAGATTTTACAAGAATGAAAAAAAAACTTAGAAGAAAAATCAATAGCAAAGTAGTTTTAAATTTTATTGATTTCAAAAATATAATACTCTCTCTCCGATTTTAAATATAAGAAAAAGAAACGAGGAACACACTAACTAAAAAAATAATTAATTACATTTAATTACATTAATTTCAATTAAAAAATAATTTTTATCAACTTACCTTTCATTAGAATTTGATATTAGAAATAAAAAATAATCATTAAAATTAACCTCAATTAAATAAAGACTATTTTAAATATAATAATAGTAAATAAAATAAAATAAATTAATTTTTTCTTATATTTAAAACTAATTTTTCTTCTTCTCCTATTTAAGACTGAATATAATTACTATTTAAGTTTGTAGGATTAATTATAGTTGACGAAGTCACTAGGAATGAAATATAGAGCATGACTCTTTATAAAACAATCTTAATTACTAAATTATAATATTCCTTTAATACGCTGACGTAAGGAAATATGTGAGCATGACTTATAATCAAAAAGAGAAAAAAAAATCCAACTATCGTAGGCAGATGAGAAATTACATTCCAGTAATTAATTTTTGGGGTGTGTACTGTAGAGGTTCAAAGAAATAATAAGATAAAAAGAAGATATATATATATATATATATATATATATATATATGAAAATAGATAAAGTGAACGTGTAATAAGCCATACAGTAGAAAGAGAGATATGAAAGAAAAAAAAGAGTAGAAAAACATGAAAGAGAAGTTTGATTGTATAAATTAACTTTCTTGACAGCAATATAGAGCCCAGTAAAAAATAACTAAATTATTCATACGTGAAGTTAACATTTATTTAAGAATATATAGTTAAATTTTTACCATTCTTAATTTTTGATATTTTTGCAATTTTATATTATGATACTTAACATGGTGACACTTTATTCCGTAAGTAATATTTTCAAGATTTCACAAATCAGTTATAGGATTAATTATTGATCCTACACGCTTTCTGATTTTTTTTTCTTAGAAGAATATCACTCATTCTATAACTATTCCAAGTCAAACATATTTAACTGTGGAGTTCTTATGTGATAGATTATCGAAAAATATATGCATCTTGTTGATATAGGTAATACCAATTAATACTTTTAAGTCTCATTCAACTGTACAGTCTCATCCCTGCACAACCTTTGGATCCATCTCTTTCTGGTGTGATTCATCATGTTGTTACATGCCCACTAGCTTAAGTCTGATTCGTCCTTAAATCACATTGTAATGGGAGAGAGGTTTACTTTGATACCATTTATAACAACTCTAATTCTCGACTTCTCGATTACTTTCACACTGCGACACTTTATGCAGCGGTACTTCACTCAATATCATTGTTGATCATAACCCTCCATCGGTCAGAACCATTCATAAGTAGCCATTTCCGAGATCTCGAAAATCAGTTATGCCTGCTTCCAAGATCAATGATTGACCTCACAAACCAACACAAGACTTTTCAGCATGTTTTGTCCTCGCTAATATACTTTTTGTAAAAATTTTCAAAAGGTCACCCATCCTATATCTATTTGAAGCCAAACACACTTAAATATAGAGTTCTTATGTGATGGGTTACTGAAAAGTATATGCATCTTGTTGGTATAGATAATACTAATAGTTGGAACTATCATGTTTTGTCATCACTAACACACTTCCTCAATTGTACATTCTCATACATATAGTGTCTTCAGATCTCTTTCTTTCTGATGTAATTCGTCGGTGGTTTACACAATTTCTCAATATATATTTTTATATTATTTTCATCAAATAAGCTTATAACCTAATTAAAGTAAGTATAAACTGTAAATTGTATCTAGCTCATTTGATAGAGTAGAATGCATGAATTATTATAAATCATTAATATTTCTTTTTATTCTTATATATATATATATATATATATATATAAAAGTATAAACTACTAAAGTGGATTACTAAAATACTCTTTTAGTAGACATCAAAAGTAAAGAGGAAGTGAAAAAAGAGAGAGAAATATAGATATGATAGGTGATATGATGTGATAGCAAAAAATAGATAGAATGTTTAAAATAAATGAATGTTAAAATATTATCTATATATATAAGAAGAAATTAAGTTAATGTTGTTTTAAGCATGCGATATCATTATATTAAAAAATATTCTAAGTTAAAAACAACAAATAATAACCTTTTAAAATACACAAAATTATACCAATGATTCTAAGATTCTTTGTTCTTATCAAATATAAGATAGGCATATAAGTAGTACTCAGAGGGATCGACATCCAATTTTCTTCTTGGAAACGGTAGATAGATATATTCCAAATCTGGGCAATTAAAAAGTCAATAAAGTATGAGACACGAGAATTTCACGTTTGAATAGTTTCGACTTTCGATAGGTTGTTGTTTGTAGTGCTTACACTCTGAATCCCAGCCATACCCTCAATTTTATATCTATATAAAAGGCTCTCCTCAGTGCTAACTATCTTACCACCCAGCACAAAGAATCTGAGGTTGAGTGATTAAAAGAATAGAGAACTATGTCTAAAATGGTCACACTCTTCA
Organism: Glycine tomentella; assembly: GCA_007407185.1. Taxonomy (NCBI): domain Eukaryota; kingdom Viridiplantae; phylum Streptophyta; class Magnoliopsida; order Fabales; family Fabaceae; genus Glycine; species Glycine tomentella. The sequence goes on along the minus strand of PYAF01006013.1, from coordinate 2,380,690 downwards.
CTTTGGCTCTTCTATTAAGCTTCAATTTAATCCATGCCTCTCGTCCTAATCCTTCACTTAACGTTGTCTCTTCTTCGCATGAGGTAAATTTTCTTCTCAGTTTTCATCCACCCAAGTAATCGTAGTAAGTAAATGAATCCATATGATATGAAACTTCTTTTCTATTTTTTTTTTTCCATGTGTGTGATTTAAAAAAAATGGTTCTTATTTTGGTGGAGCCAGTCAAAATTCCAAAACATTTTATTTTATCATTGAATTCCCATGATGAATAATAAGATTAATTAAATATCTTGATCATATTTGATCGAAAATATAAGGATTAAAATATATATATATATATATATATATATATATAATTTTTATTTTATCATCCCATGATGAATTGTGATATTTGATAGTATTGTTTATTCTTTTTTCGTTTTTGGTTTTGAGAATTGGCATGTTTGAACTGTAGGATGTTGCAGCTACCAAGGAAGAGATAGATGAAGAGAATTGTGAAGAAGGCACAGAAGACTGTTTGATGAGAAGGACGCTAGCTGCACATGCTGATTATATCTACACTCAGAAGCATAAACCCAAACCTTAATGCATGGCATCATCGCAAGACCTTCTTCGGGGACCAAATATAGCAATACATTATATAAATCAATATACCATACGTATATATGTGTTCTTATTTCACAAATAAATATATGCTTTGTGGTTGAATTTTTGGTTAGTTTTCTCCTTTGGCCTTGGTTGAATTTTGTGTAATTCGCATAAGTTGGTCATTCTCCTAATTTTTATTTCATGAGAGGGTGTGATACAATGAAGGTTAAATTAGTTTATTTGTTTTCTAATTTAGTTTTTTGGTTTGATTTGATTTTTTAATTATTTTGAAATTTAATTTGGTTCTTTAATTTTTAAATTTTTTTTAATTCGATCTTGTAGTCTAAATTGGACCAATAATATTAAAAATCATATTTTGTAATTATTTAAAATCAATCACTGATGGTTTTAAACTGTTACAAAATGTAAATTTAGATGAGAGAGTCAAAATTAGATGATCTGATCACTTAAATTAATTTAGACAATAAGAGTAAATTGAATTGATTTTAAAAATTAAAGAATCAAATTGAACAAACAAAATTAAAAGGCTAAAATCGAACCTATTTTATAAATTGGAGAATCAAATTGAATCTGAAAAATAAAGGACTAAATTGAATGAAAAAAATTGAAGACAAAAAAACTAATTAAATATAAAATGGATATTGCATATATGGATCTCCATCTTCCTGAAAACTTGTGAGAAAATACTACTATTTGTTGGCTATGTTTCTCAAGTTCCTTTTTAACAGATATGAATACAACCATCCATGATTCACATACAAATTTTTTAACCTGAATTTTCTCACTTATAAATTAATTATAATAACACAATCTTAGTTGCTAGTTAGCATGACTGCACTTATATCCAGAAACCTCTTCCTGCATAAACTGCTGCTATGAAAACTACTGTTGTCTGTTTTGAAGGCAATAATATGAATTTGAACAATCAACTGTAGCTGGAATAAGCTCTCGGTAATAATTGATGCCATAATAATAGAAAAGCAATCATTTTAGTTCAATTAAAATAATAAAACATGAGTAAATAATTTTAGTTTGATGTTTATAGAAAGTGTAAGGATAGAATGATATACAATGCGTACTATATAGCCTTACACAAAATGTCTTTGTTCAACAGCTATATTGTCCCCCTCGAGGGTCAAAATGATAGACACTCGTCAATTTTACTTAAACAAAAAAGAAGACCACATTTAAAATGGAGGAAAGAAAAGAAAAGGCCAACAATGTACAGAAGTTACGTGACTAAAATGTCATCTATATAATCTAGTAATAAGACTCAACTTGGGGACGGGGGAGAGAGAATGCACTATAAACCATGCTTTTGAGTCAAACATAGTCAGACAGCAACCAGTGGTTTTCATGATTAAGAATATAATGACAGTTTATTTTCCATTATGAGTAGAATAATGGACAAATGTATTTTTACTTTATATTTTTAGTTAAATATAGTCAAGATTTTTATATTTATATTGATATATGGTTCTTAAACTTATTTTAAAATGTAAATTTAATCTCGTTTAAGAAAATTTACATAACAATAATATTTACAAGCTAATTGACTTATCACATCATAAAAAAATATAATAGAATAATTTTATGTAATTCTTTTGAGATTTTTTTTAATATCCTTATTAAATAGTGTGGTATCATCAAACGTTTTTGTTTGACAAAAATGAAAAAATAAAATTTTTAAAAGACTAAAATCAATTTTTTTAGAGAACTAAAATATAAAAAAATCTGATATTTTATAAGAAAGAAATATTTGTCATTTTTAGATAGTATAAAACAATTATAATAACAATACATAAAAATTAAAGTCTTACTAATGTAGAGTTCCAACGTGTAACATCGTTCACGTTTTTCGAGCAAAATTCAACCTTTGATGTAACCATCAATCTCATGGTCCTCCACTGTGGTGTGAATTGGTGCCGACACCTAACTCTCTTGGCACAAAAGTAAAAGCAGTGTCAAACAAGGCTGTGTGTTGTTTGTCATCATGCGTCAATGTTGTCCCAAACATCAGCTCAATGCATCGGTCACAGAAGAAGTGAGGAGGAATCAGATATTGGCTAGTGTTTCTGAATTTGGATAAACATGTTTTATTAGTGGATTTCTATGAATACCTTGACAAAATTAAAGTAGTTGCTCCAACGTGGAAATTAAATAAGCTTGTGATCTCATGTGGTAATAATAATACATTCAAATTAAAATTATTCTTATAATTCACTCACACGGTGTGTACACTTAGTGGGACATAGGAAGAGAAAACAAAGAAATGAAGGATGTGCAAAGATACAAATATTAAACAACTGTATGAATATCATTGTTGTGATATATTTATATATGGGTCTATTCAATGTGTAATAATTCTTCTAGTGTTCCCTCTTTTTGTGCCAAAAGGCTCTCCTTATTTGAGATGGAGTGATGAATAAGCATGGTTGTTAAAATTGGACAGCATTAAGAAAAAAAAATGGTGATGATTGATGGATCTAACCATATATTTCAATCAAAACGCGGTTGATGTTAGTTAACCAAATGAAATTCAGTTTAAGTCAGCAACTATAGGCCCCAGGTACGAAGCAAAGCACACTCACACATAATTCAAAATTAAGTGACCCATGTAAGCCCCAGCACAAGTAAGAACTTCTCTACAACTTCTGACTATGATCCAATTCTTTTTTTCAGGGGCCAATCTCTGTCTGCTAGACTAACTTGTGTGTGAAGTTACTGGTTCAGAATTGCCACAAAAAGAATGCAAAGATGGTGAGTTAACAAAGCAATTAATCATTGCACTTAAAAAATATTACAAATCAGTCACAGAGAGGCACCAACAACATATTACAACTTCTAAATAGGAGTACAACACAATCATTGCCCCTAAACAATATATTACAAATAATTCAAATAAAAAAATCATATTATAGTCAAATTGACAAAGGGCAGCACCAACATGTTCCAGAAACCTTAGACAGAGTGAAGATCAAAAGTATTTAAACTGACAAACCTCTTGCCCTTGTATGAAGGGAGGCAAAATTATGGTTCATTGGAGTAGACTCAGATACAATACCAGAAAACATGAATTTTAATAGTAATCAGTGCCACTAGAGTCCTTAAACAAGGTTTAATTACTCTGAAAGTGTATCACTTATTTTCAACAAATGTGGTCAATATAAAATATTCAAAATGTTAATTACACGTTACTCTATAATCACCAGAGCACCATAGCTGAGCAAAGAATACGTGAGACAAAAATAGTAATCAATGATATAACATATATACCCTCTTTGTCTCGTGCATGTTATTTGTCTTTCTAAGTAAGTACTCCCTCCCCGACTCAAATACAAGAAACAAAATTTAATTCATGCTAATCAAGAAAATTAGAACATTTAAAAAATATTTTATTTCCTAAATTGCTTTTCATTATAATTTAATACATGAAGAATAAAAATTTTCATTAGAAAAAAGAATACAATCTCAATTATATAACTAAAAGATATTTTGAAAATAATGTTATTAAATAGGATAAAATTAGTTAAAAAGTTATGGATATTTTAGACCATTGTATATAATTTTTTTTTGTGTATTCAAATATGGAGGGGGTATACCTTATAAGAAAACATTAATTACATAAGTTATTAGGATAAAAATGATTTTTGTTAGAAAAAAAATCCATATCAAAAGAGTTAGAATATAATTGTGAATCCATTTTAACATGTAGATGAGACGCTAATAGATAGAAATATTATTAAAAAGTTATTAATATTTTCTTATTTTTCTAAAATGATATATTTTGAGACAAATTATAATACAAAAAATCGAAATAGTATCATCCATGGTGTGAAAAGAATGTTAAGCATGCGTGCTGCGTTCATACTAGTGAATGTATCAAGATTCGAAGCACTAGGTGTAGTTTGATGCTCCAGAAGTTGTTGCAAAACCCACGTGTTGTGCATAAGGAATTTGTATATTTCATTCACATTGTTTATGGTAACGATACATGAATAATATGTTAGTTTATTTTGATTGACTAAATCAAAACCACATAAGGTGGTCCACTCACCTTATCTTTTAAGATTGAGTTGTTGCTAATCTTATCAGTTAATTTTATCTCTTATCTTTTTAGCAACTAAGCTCACATTTTATGCATATCAAAAACAATCTCTTTGATGGGAAGAGATTATAAAAGGAGATGTGCACTATGGCCAAGGTCCCTGTGCTTGCTATCTGAAATTCTCAATACACCATCAGTGAGTGATAGTGAAAGCAGAGAAGATCATTAAGCCAAAAGTCAGATTACTTTGGAGACTCAAACTGTTTACAGATTACTTGACTTACGGACAACTGCAAATCATCTTCAGAGCAAATAAGAATAGCAATGGCGTGAGGCATTTATGATCTTAATTTTTCCGCATTTAATCTAATTGCTTATGTTGATTGTGTATAAGCATGATTAGATTATTTAGTTTTTCTAACATTTGGTATCAGAGCACGTTTTGCCTCTGCCTTGCTTTTGTTTGACACTCATACGTGTGAAATATTGTTTCATTGAAATATGAGAACTTTATTTGAATGTTTTAATTATTAAGAAGCCTTGGAATCATATGGAAATTGAATTTCTAAGCTTTCTATAAATTAAAGCATGAATTTCGGTATTGAACATAACTGAGAAAATCATTGGATTTTTATTTTGGTTCAAACTGGGTCGAGTCAACCCGTTTGAAGATCAAAGACAATAGTATCAATGAAACATATTTCAATTTCGTGGCTTTGAGTTTTGGGAAATTAACCCGTATTCAAATCTTGATTTTTGTGTCACGATTCACATTCACATTTGGCTTAAACTGATATTGTGTGACACAGTTTATGATTTGAAAATTTCACATGTTGACACGTAAATTGTATTTTTTATTTATGTTATTGTTACTATTGTCATTTACGTTATTTTCGTTGCCAAATTATTATTTTGATCTTCTTGAACCAAATAAATGGCTATAAAGCATTTAGAACTAATGACAATTTTATGATGTGTTCACATAATTTTGTCATTTAGATATTTAGTTTATATCTTTTATTTCATAAAAATAGGAATATTTAGATATTTAGTTTATATCTTTTATTTCATAAAGATAGGAATATTTAGATATTCAGTTTATATCTTTTATTCCATAAAGATAGAAATATTTAGATATCCAGTTAATATCTTTTATTTCATAAAGATAGGAATATTTAGATATTCAGTTTATATCTTTTAGAGAAACTTTTTCATGAATTTACTTCACT
>PYAF01006013.1:2340020-2356122 GCA_007407185.1 Glycine tomentella | reverse complement strand
AAAGGAATACTTTCTGAACTTGGATTAGGTGATGGAATTCCACAGATTATGTGTGATTCACAAAGTGCTATTCATTTGTCTAAGAATAGTGCTTATCATGAAAGAACTAAGCATATTGATGTCAGACTACATTTTATTAGAGATGTTATTGCAGGTGATAAGGTCAAGGTGGAGAAAATATCCACTGTATGCAATCCAGTTGATATCCTAACTAAAGTTGTACCTCTTAACAAATTCAAGGATGCCTTGGAATTGTTAAAAGTTCAACAACAGTGATTTCTTTCTCTTATCTCTGTTATTTCTGTTTTCTAATTGTTGACTTGGAAAATTACTAATGCAATTTTCTTGTTTTGTAGGTTCTGATATGTTTCTCTTTGTATATGTTTTGTTCTGTTTTCATCTTGTGTCCTAGTGTCTTAGTGTCCTTTGTGTTGGCATTGAAGTTGTAGTCTCTTGTCTGTCCTCTGTTCGTGTTGTGTCTTATTGTGCTTCAAGGTGGAGTTTGTTGGGCCTGTGAAGCCCGATAAATCTTTTTCTTCCAGCATTAGTGAAACGGTGAGTTTCACTTATAACCTAGCATATATAAGCCTCTTTGAAAAGCCTCTTTGAAAAGCTGAAGGTAGAGTGTGTGTGCAGTTTTTAATTTGGAATGTGCAGTGCCTTTTCTTTTCAGCCTTTTAGTTTACCTCTCTCTCTTTTTTTTCTCGAAGCTTCGCTGCCCCTCTTTTTCATCTTCTTCTTCTCTACTAGGGTTTTCTTATCTTGGCCGATACCTTGAATCTTGTGGGTAGATCGAGATGATGTGTGTATAGGTCTCTGTTATGTGTTCTTGTACCTGTTTTGGTCTGTATTGCAGGTAAGGTTCTCTCTTGTGCTTGGTTTGCATGTAGTTTCTGATGCGGGTTGTTGCAAGGAACTGAGAAGAGGAACTTAATGGAGGTTTAGTGTTTTCTGGTTTAAACACTTGTGTAAGAAAGTTGTTCTTGTTTTCTTGTAATCTTCATTGTGTATTATCTGTAATGTTGAGCCCTATTGGTTATTGTTGAGGGATTTATTGTGAAGCTGTGTTGAACATTGTTGTAGAGATTCTTGGTTCTCTAGTGTTAATAAAAGAGTCTACGGTTCTTTGCCCTTGGATGTAGGTAGCAAGGATTTATCCTAGTTGTTGAACCAAGTAAAATCTGTGTGTTTTTTGTTTCTCTTTAATTTTCTGCTTCCGCGTTAATTTTCGATTTATGTTTTTGCGCTTGAAAACTCTAACAAGTACTTTTATCAATTTATTTAATTATCTCTTTTTATTTCATTCATACAAAACAATTTTATAATATTTTTTACTTATTTCTCTTAAATAAAAAAATTCAACATTCTTTCGTATAAAATTAATCCAAATTTTACTTTATTTTTTATTTTCAAATTATCTCTTATCTATTTCTATCTATTCCATTCCTCTTTTCACAACCAAACAAAACTTTAAATTATCACATACTTTTACAAAAGTCTTCAAATCCTAAAAGAAGTTAAATTATATAAACTTGATAGATTCATTTCTTAATTCTTTTATAAAAAAAAAAAGTAAAACTAATTCAATATAAAATTTAACATGACGTATGCATTTTTTTAAGCTAACATATATAACTTTCCTCCTTTTTACCTCTATATATTACCATTCATACTGGCAATATATAAAATTTAACATGATGTATGCATTTTTTTAAGGCTAACATATATAACTTTCCTCATTTTTACCTCTATATATTAACATTCATACCTGCAACCCTCTTCCCGTTAGAATACACACTGATTAACGATTCCTAATGTCTGTTTAGATAATTCAAGAAACTTTAGCAAACTCTATACAATGTGACCTGACATGATCAAGATGGATCACGCATATTTGTTGGGAGCATTCTCTAACAAGTTTTATAACGGTTAATTAGGAGGGGATGGTGCTTACAGAGTCTTAGTTGCATGTAGAAAGGGTTAGAATCTAACTTCATTTGAGTTCTTCAAGCCTAAGAGACTAAGACTTCTAAATGATAAAGTGTATGTTTATTTTCGGTCCAATTTTTTGTGCACTAATTCTAAGTCCAAATGATCCACCACAAACTGAACGTAAAAGGAAGGATAAGGATGTTTTTGCAAATTTCATTTTGCCACCAATATTTGTTTGCAATAGATATCCAAACATGTACTAAGTTAGTTGCTATGCTCGATTCATAGATGACAATCAATCTACAAGTGTGAGTTACCCTTGAAGCTATAAGTTACCCTTCAATGAGAGTGTGACAATCTACTAAAATACAAGTAAAATATAAGTATGAGGTAAAGTCTCATATTGAATATGAATGAGAAGATTAAATACCATATAAATAAGGATAAGACTCGTGAACCTGAGTAAGGTTTTGGGTGGTGTCACTCCATCACAATCCAATCCCTTTCCTATTTATTGTGGTGATTGGTGAGTGTTTCCAACTTTTTTAAAAGGCTTAGTATCCAATTTAGTCCCTTATTTAATTTAAGCTGTTTAATTAGATTTCTTAGTTTTTTAAATATGCAATTGAGTTCCTTTGTTTTCTAATTTTACCCAATTGGATATTTTTCGTTAGATGATGAATTCCAACTATTATCAATTACTAATAGTGGCGATTTCAAACCACAACTATATATATTTCTATACAAACAACACCTTCCTAATTTTAAAAGAATTATATATCTTATTTATAATATATTTTTACAAGATTTTATAAAATTGTCTTTTCATGTATCCTTTTGTTATACCATCACACTTATGTTATTTTATACATATTTGTATTTTTCTTATAATTCTAAAAATTTGTATCTTTATAAAAAAAAAAGTGTTGGTATAATTCTATTATGCAAAAATAGTTTCTCTTTCTAGTTTCTAGAAATTAAGGTCCACTAAATTAGTTATCTAAGTAAACATTCATCCCACTACTCTTGAATAGAAAAGTCGTAAACTATTTTACAATTTTTTTCCTACTCGTAAAAAAGTTTAAGAATTTTTTTTTAATATGATTTTGAAGTTGTGAGTATTTTAATTTTTTTATATTTTATTAGAAGTGGTAAATTATTTATGACTTCAAAATCATAAATAATTTTATTTAAATTTATTATTAATGAATTTATGTTTGTTTTTATTTTTAGTTTAATTTAATATTTTTATATTTTTGTATATTATTTTATTTAATATTTTCTATATTTTGTATATTGTTTTTTATTTAATATATTTTCTATATTTTTTACTATCGTTAAGAATTATTATTTATTTTGTAAATTAGAAAATAATGTAAAAGACTTAAATTTAAATAAAAATATTAAAATGTACTACACACATATTTGTTTAACAAAAATATGAATAGTGAGATGATGTCTCAGAAAGAGTTCTTCTGGATATGTAATGAGGTTTTTTATCTTGTTGCACTTGATATGTTAGTGGTTGTTGTCATCTTGTTCTATGAATTCTTCCTCTTCTTGTTCTTAGATGATTATGTGTAACTTTTGTTGTTGTTGAGGAACATTATCACCACCATGACCATCATTACCACAATAGAGGAGTGACATTACGAATGTCTCTTATGATCTTTATGAAGACATGATATTTGAATCAAAACAAGCAATTGTTAATGCTATTAAGCAATTTCATTTTCTACATACATTTAATTATGATGTAGAAGAGAAAAAGAGTGACAAGTATGTTGTTAAGTACATACAATATGATAATGGATGTCATTGGAGGGCAAGAGCATCCTTCAGCAAAATACGCAGAAGGTGGGAGATAAAGAAAATAAATGGTATTAACATTTGCACAACTTCACTCATATTACAAGATCATGTTAGGTTAGATTCATCTGTAATTGCTCATAATATTATTGACTTAATGAAAACAAATCCTGGTATTCAAATGAAAACCTTGATTGTAGGCATGTTACAATGCTTTGGTTATACTGTTACATACAAAAAGGTATGGATAACTAAACAGAAAGCACTCGAAATTGCATTTGGAAGTTGGGAAGAATAATACAGTTATCTGCCTATATGACAGTTGCTCAACACTTTGTATTAAGTACAATTGCTAGATACAAAACATCAAATTCAATGGAAGATGGTGAGTATGACTCTTCTAAGGTGATTCTTAATCGTGTGTTTTGGGTTTTTAAGTCATGCATTGAAGGCTTTCAATATTACAAGCTGATTGTACAAGTAGATGACACATTTTTAACTAGAAAATATTGTGGTACTTTGTTGACTGCCATTGGACAAAATGGTTATTGAAACATTTTTCCACTCACTTTTGCAATTGTTGAGAGCGAGAGTAAAGAAGCTTGGATGTGGTTCTTGCATTATTTGAGGAGATATGTCACACCTCAACCAAATTTTTGTATTATATTAGACAGGGAAACCAATTTGCTAGTAGCTTTGTGATCATAATGAGTTGGATGGACTGAGCGGGATGTGACATTTGTGTATTGCATTTGCCACGTTGCATCAAATTTTAATAAAGAGTTTAAAAATGTTGACTTACAAAAATAAGTCATCAATATGGGTATACTTCTAAGCACTTCATGCATCAAATAATTTATGTTGTCATAGGATATGAGATGTGCAAATCATGATTTGAGACAAAGTTGCTCGCAATGCAATTAGAGTTTCCACAAGCAGCAGATCGGTTGGACCTACCTAAGAGTAAATGGACTCAAGCCTATGATGAAGGAAAACAGTATGGACATATGACTACCAACCTTGTCGAGTGTATGAATTATGTTTTGAAAGGAGCTCAAGCATTGCTTATTGCCTTAGTCAAGGAAACATTTAACAAAATAAATAACCCATTTGTTATTAATGGGATGAAAAACATGAATTTGATAAAGGCAGGACATAAGTACTCTAAAGAGGTATATGTCATAATGCAAGAAAATTGACACATTGTTACCTCGCATTATGTTAGAATATACGTTCGGTTGACAAGGGAGTTTAAGGTTCAAGAAATTGAAAATACCCAACTTGGGCGATGCACAATGGCATGCACTGTCAAATTGAACGAATGGTGGTATGATTATGGAGAATTTCAAGCACTTTGAATTCCTTGCTCACATGGAATTGTAACATGTGCTTCTTGCAGTTTAGAATGTGATGACTTTGTTGATCATGTATACAAGTTAGAAAATATTTACAAAGTTTATCAACATTAGTTGCATTCCCTTAGAAGCGATGATAAATAACTTCAATATTTGGGTCCATATTTTATGTCTGATCGTTCGAAGTGACGAAACCCAATGAAAAGGCTAGCCACTAGTTGTATACATAATGAAATGGACAAACTAATTCCAAATAGACTTCAGAAATGCTTATTGTGTAGGACTGAAGGACATAATCATAGTAATTATCCATACAAACAAATTAATGACTAATATTATTTCTACTTTATAATTTTATGCTTGTGTTTAATTTTATTTTTATTTTATATTAATGTATTATATTTTTTATTTTAACAATTACTTTTATTATTAAATTTTTTGTTGTTGTTAATATTAAAATAATTTATCAAATAAAATTAATTAATAATATTCTACGAAATTATTAATTTATTTAATGATAACTATAAAATTTTATTAAATTTTAAAAAGAATTGAACATTATTTGATAAATTTTAAGTTAACATTATTTGTTAATATAAGTAACAGAATATTTTAATATATTTTTTAAAAAAATATGTGTAGTATAGTTTAATATTTTTATTTAAATTTAAGTCTTTTGTATTATTTTTTTAATTTTAAAATTTTTTTAACATTACAAAAAAAATATAGAAAATATTAAATAAAACTAAAAATGAAAACAAACATAAATTCATTTAATAATTAATTTAAATAAAATTATTTACTTCTTTTAATAGAAATATAAACAATAAAATATTTATAATTTCAAAGTTGTATTAAAAAAATAGAAGTCATAAATTTATTTATGAATTCAATAGAAAAGAAAAAAAAATCGTAAAATAATTTACTATTTTAAACTAAAAATTATGAGATACTCTAAAACTTATCCTTTTATAACTATTAATTTAAATTTATCTCATTTGATAATTTAGAAAGAAAAAAAAATTACATCCATTTGATCCTTTCGTCTACTGCTGACAAATACACAATATAATGGTCCCATGTGGTGTTAGCTGACCTGAATATCATGGCTTCCCGATATTCTTTAGAAGGATAACGAGATCGTTGTTGAATTGTATTTCTCATGACTTGTCACCCAATTTTTGGCTTATTGGGTATTATCGTAAACTTAAAAAAGAATATTAATTAAATTGAAATCACGCAGTGCTTGACTCTGACTAATGTGTCTTGTCTTTTGCTTATAATTATTTTGCCTCCGAAGAATTTTGAAACTTCCGTTTCGACTTTCACGTGTCGGAGAATCAAAACCAGCAAGAGTAGGAGGGTGACGAGATTTACGTGAAACTAACAAATACAGCCTTTTTAAGCTGTGAGTTTTGTTTGATCTACATAATATAATAGGTGAGATGGGCCAAATTCTCGTGTTGCTAGTGGTTTCTATAATTAATTTCCAAGTTTCACATATTATTTAGGGTGTTAAATATTAGCAACTTTTCTACCCAAATGAAAAGATATTTGACATGCGATGCGATGCGAGTGATATATCGAATAGGTTTATTCTTAAAGTTTTATTATGTCGACAAACTACATTAGATATCATTTAAATTTTAAATAGATATTTTAAATATGTTTATGTAAAAAATATGAACATTTATCGTTTTGATAATAAATTAAAGGCTAATACACAGTTAAAAATATTAAAGATCGCAGCCATAAATTAAAATAAATGTTTACTTTTTTAAAAACTTGCCTCTATTATTTTTCATTTTTAATTTATGAAAACAATCATTAAATAAATTTTAATGATTTTTTTGATAAAAAATCATAAAATTTGAGTAAATAGTATATATATATATAAATTATTTCACTGTCATCCTATAAAAAAATATTATAATTTTATTTTTATTAATTTTTATAATAATTATTTTAAAGTTGTACCCACAATATATAATTTTTTATTGGTGGGTAGTTTGAAAGTTTTTGTATTGAGAATATATATATATATATATATAGAAAATTAATTCTTATTAAATGTTTTATGTAATTATTATAATATAAAAGTCAAGATAAAATAAAATAAGTCTTTTCAAATTAATATCTTTCGCAATCTTCTGAATAGAATTAAAACAACTTAGTAATCAGAATTTATTTGTAAAAAAACAAAAATTAGATAGTATATTTATTAAAATCATATCAGGTTCTTCTAGATTGAGTAGTACAATTCTTAGGCATTATTTGTCAGTGATCAATTTCAGTTGTCAGTAGAAGAAGTGTTACAAATAGGTCATTCCAGAGACCCAAACTTATTTAAATAAATATTTATGAAAAATATGAAAAAATATTTTTTTGTAAATAATTAAATTAAGGTTAATATAGTTAAAAATATTAAATAACAAAGTCATTGATTAAAATAAATGTTTAATTACTTTAAAAGTTTGTTTCTATTATTTTTAATTTATGAAAACAATCATTATTTATAAATTTCAAAGATGATTTTATTAAAACCAAAGCAATCATAAATATTTTATACTAGTAATTATCATAATATAAATGTCAAGATAAATTAAAATAAATCTTTCAACTATCCTGTGACAATCTTCTTAATAGAATTAAAACAACATAATCGATCATAAGAACAAAAAAATATATTATACTATGAAAATGATATTAAGTTCTTCTAGATTGAGTAGTACAATTATTATTAGGCATCATTTGTCGGTGATGATTTCAGTTGTTAGTAGGAAAGTGTGACCAATAGGTCAATCCCAGACGTTCAACCTGCTTCATTTTTATCATCAGTTGCCCATGTGGGGAAGCTTTAATTTTATTTTCGATCTTCTGGAAACATGAAAAGCCTCCAGACAGCACCCTAATATCTCGTTTAGCTTTTATTTCGCGTAGCTAGAGTCGTGTTGTTTCTTCTTATTCCTTTTGTTTCCTGGTTGTTTCAAATATCGTGTAATTTTTCTACTTGCACCCTCCTCAATATACAAGGGGCACCTCCAGATTCATGGCTCAATATAGAATTAATATATTTACCCGTTGTGAAAATGACTTTACAACCCTAACTATGCATTTTGGCCACGTTGCACTCACAGCTAGCTAGCTTCATACATGATATTATGTAATCAAATGAGAAATTTGTAAGAAATACATAGAGCATTTTTAGTGATAAATCTCAAATTAGGATTTTAGATCACTTTTTGGTAGATCTCATAGTGTCATGTAGATTTTAACCAAAATCCTTAAGATTTATGTTTATGGGTCTTCTCTTCACTTATATGATGATCAACTTTTCCATTTCTATCTGATGTGAGACTTTTACCTCACATTTATACTCCAATATAGGATTCTTTTACAATAACTCATTCTCTATGTTGGAGATCTCTTCACATCTTTTATTGAGAGATTTAGTGAAGATTAGTTATTGAATTCAAGATTTTTGTTCAAAATCTAGCTCTAAAGATCATGCTCTAATAATATTGTTGAAAAATTAAACAATGCTGTAAAATAGCTGAAAATTTTGAACTTATAACTAACTTTTATTATGGAAAATGTTAATTTTTTAAACTTAAGTGTATTTTTAGTGTTTGTATTGCACTTGTTTTTTTATTTTATTTTTGTAACTTTTTTGAAATAGTTTCTGTATAGTTCAGTTTTTTTACATTAGCTCATGTCATTATCCTATAATATCAATAACTGTTGATCATCCCACCTGGTTAATGAGAGGATTAAGAGATGTTGTTCTGATGCCAACCTTGTTGATATTCCTCTTCAGGGCTACCCCTATACTTAGCGGCAGAGGCGGACGCAAGTAGAGGAGAAGGGGGGCAAGTGCCCCCCCTTGAATTTGTGAGTGAAAATACCTAAATACCCTTAATTTTTTATATTTTTCCAAAAATATCCTAGGTCACAAAATATTAAGCCATTTTTTTGATTCCCTTCTCTTCTCTGTTCTCTCGCTCCCCTTGGCCCCTGTTGCAACGCTTCTCTTCTTGGCTTCTCGCTCACATCCTCCACAGACCACGGACCACGTTCACGGCTGACGGCTCCGGCGCTCCGCCTGTTACCTGCGACTCCACTCCGCTCCGCTCACGGGAGTCACAGCCAGTGGCCCAGTGCCCAGTAGCAGCCTCCTCCTCGTCCTCGAGCTCGCCAGCTCAGGCCTTCCACTTCCACTTGCAATTCCAGCCTTCCAGAGTTCCAGGTTCACCAATCACCTAATCACCTTTATTTTTCAGTTTTCCCCAATCCAAACGAGAACCATTTATCTATCCTGTGGCTATATTACTATGTTTAACTCCTAGTTTTATGAAGAAGTTTGAAGTTTCGGTTGGCAAACCTATCAACAAGTATAAACTAGAGATTGGTGTGAGTAACTAATGTTTGAGAAAATTGTTGGAGAAAAAAATTTAGTAATATGAAACTGAAATTGATTTAAGGGTATAAAGTTATGTACACAATTAATTCAATGATGAGCTTCATAGAAAAACAATTAATAACTTTAGGTATTTATAACAAAAATAACATTAGGTAATTGTAGGTTGTGTTTTGATAGACATCGTATGTATTATTTATGGTTAATAAGAAAGAGAGCAAAGATAATAAAGAACAAATATACATAATAATATGTATTTTATTTTATTGAAGAACAATAAGAAAAAAAAGGGAAATAATTTATGGAACAAAATTTCAAATATCACTTTCAACTTCTCTGTTAATATTGTGATAGATTGATTTTGCTTTGTATGTATTGACAGTGTATGTATTCACACATTATTGTCCAAAATTTCAAATTAGACGGAAACTTTATAATAAACAAATTGTTAATATTTTAGAGTATGACCATTTTTCTTTGTATTCGAATTATACTGAGATAATATTTTGGAGTTTGACCATTGTTTTTTGGGTATATATTGATTCATTTTTGTCATTTTCCATTTGCAATTTTTTAGGATGGAAAGGTATTTAGGCTCTTTTTTTACAAAGTCAAGTGGTAGTACTAGTAGTGCTAAACGTTCTTGATCTGAATTTTCATCCATTGATTTAGTTCAAGATAAACAAAATGACCAGTGTTCAAGAAAGGAAAATGATTTGTATGTTCCTGATCCAGGTAAAAGACTTCCTATTATGAACATTGTGAAGAGTGGTCAAGAAAGGGAAATGATTCGAAGAATTTATCTAACGAATAGTCCTTGTCAACCAAAACTTGACAACTTTCCTCAATCCTTAATTGAGGGTAAGATGCGTAGATTTAATCCTCAACTTTCCTCAATCCTTAATCCTCAATGGGTGGGATAATCTATTTCAGAAGACTTCTGCATTTTGTATCAAACATGATATAGATATCCCTGATATGGAAAGTGCATTTGCATTACAAAGGAGAGCAAAACGTAGAGGACCAGTTACTCATCTGCATCACTTTAAGGTTGACATATTTTATGCAGTGATAGATACTCAACTTGAAGAGTTGAATGATCGTTTTAGTGAAGTTAATTCGAATTTGTTGAAATGCATGACATGTTTAAATTCGTGCAACTCTTTCTCAGCATTTGACAAGAATAAGTTGTGTGAATTTGCTGGCTTTTACCCTTCAGATTTTAATTTGAATGATTTTGTCATGCTTGAATATCAGCTTGAGACATATATTGTTGATGTGCAAAGTGATCCTGATTTCTTGAATTTGCAAGGAATAGCTGAGCTTGCCAAGAAGATGGTTGAAAAGAAAAAACATATTGTGTATCCTTTGGTTTATTTACTTGTAAAGTTAGCATTAACTTTGCCTGTAGCAACTGCATATGTGGAAAGAGCATTTTCAGCTATGAAATACATCAAGACTGCACTTCGTAATCGGATGGGGATGAATGGTTGAATGATTGATTAGTGCCTTATATTGAAAAAGATGTATTTGAAAACATTGATAATAAGACAATTATGAAGGAATTCCAAAAAATAAGGCCTAGAAGGATGATATTGTAATTATTTTTTTATATATATATTTAAACTTTTGAGTGTCCCCCTTGATTTATTTTCTGGATCCGTCCCTGCTTGATGGAGTGGTAACGTTTCTCTTGAGGAAGTAGAAGAGAAATTTATTAAGTTAAAAAAAACATTTGTGACTTAAGATGAATTAAGACTCTTAATTATTTTAATTAGATATAAATAAATATAAAAGTCAAAAATTAAGGTTTATGTACTATTAGAACATGTTTTGTGAAATATGCGTATGATATTTCAAACGATAACCAGATAGAAGCATACGACATTAAAGTTATAGTAGATAATTTTAATATGCAAGTGGAAGGAAACTGGATGGATATATGGAACATGAAGATTCCGAGAAAAATGAAGTTACTGGTGTGGAGAATTGCTCGAGGTTGCATCCCTTCAAGAGACAAGCTCCAGACGAAGGGTGTTGAGTGTCCAATTGCAATTGCCCTTTCTGCCCACAGTTTATTGAAAACGATTGGCATATATTCGTGGGATGTGAGCACAAAACGAGCTTGGCAGGAAGTTCACCTCTGGAATAAAATTCACGAAGTTGCTACTCACTTACTTGTTGCACAGGTGGAGGACATGAAAGCTTTTATTTTCACAACAATCAAAGCCCTTACAAGTGAACAAGGTGCTAATTTTGTAGTTGTCCTCTTGTCCCTTTGGAAGCGTAGGAACTAAAAGGTTTGGAAAAATGTTGAGAAACCAATAAATGTCAATTCCAGAATAATGAAGTTGGAGACATCCCGAAGAAATGTGTTTCTAAAATTTCATTCTTCCAAAATTGTACACTTCAATTTGTAAGTAGGCAAGTCAATCGAGTTTTTCATTCTCTAACAAGAACATTTAAGTTCTATGTTTGTCAATAAGTTTTCGATCACAGTCCTTCTTCTATTAATTGATTCCATTATTCTTCTTGATATAATATAAGTTATATTTCTTATATATATATATATATATATATATATATATATATATATACATAATTGACCATTTTTTATTTTGAATCCATCACTCTAATCACTTCAGTACTGAATTGCGGTTAGGTAACGACAGAATTATAATAGTAAAGAATTAAATATTATAGAAACTGTTTAAAACAATTAAAAGTATTAAAATGAAAAAATAATATAAATATATATATATATTATAAGATTAAAATTATATTAAAATCTGTTTTTTTATTATAGAAATACACCATATCACGATAATTAATTAGTAGTAACTTGTTTTTCATCTATAAAATTTTAAATATATTTAGAATAATTAGTGTCTCTTGATTAATCACTGCAGAGACACTTTTTTCCTTAATGATAACAATCCTATTGAGTATGTAGCATATTATAACACTTGGCTACTCTTCTTCGTACTCTTCTTCTTCAAAAAAAAAAGGCTAAATTTACTAATATGACAAATATTAATCACATTTACGAAAATTGAAAAATTTATTTGGCAAATGAACATTTTATTTTTCGTAAATATGATGAATATTTTTGGCAAATAATGTAAATGTTTTCATCCGAATCCAACTGGCGATGGCCATCCCGAAACAGGCGGAATATTTTTGATTAATTAGGATTTTGGCTTATATGTTTTTCCTTTAATTTTGTTTTTCTTATTTTCTAAAATGGTGACAATATATTGGGCGTGAGTCGCATGACATAAATACCTAATACTGGTTGCTTTACATTCACGGAAACTATGTGTTTTAAATACAATCTTAAACTTTCAAAGTGATATGATTCCCTCAATAAATAAATAAATAACTTTCAACGTGATTTTTTTTTTATTAATTCAACGTATTTCTGTATGTCCTCACCGTTCGTTTGGTATCGTTTTGCAAAGAAAATTATAAGATATATACTTAATAAATTTAAACTATATGTATTTATATATGTCACGCCCTACACGTAGCACCGGAGAAGAGCTAAGCTCGAAAGCTTCACGATCGACCACGGCCACACAATTATGACTTGCATTTCAGCATTTGTCCATGTCTAGCTAGATTTCTTTTGTATAACCAAAGAAAAGGTCGGATATAATTGATGTTAAGTTAATACGAAAATATATGTTATGGACTTCATTTCCTTTTTAAAGTTATGGGAGAAAAATTACAAAAATACATATCAAATTTGGCTCAGGAGAATTATTCTTCATTTTACCCGGGCTGGGAAAGGATTCTTTCATCAAATTGCTGCAAAATTAGAAATAAATTATTTAAATAACTATTCTAAAATATTTTATCAAAGAAAAACTGTTTTTTTTTACAAGGTAAAACTGTTTTTTACTACGTTATAATAAAATTATTAAGTCATGTGGTGATTTTTTCCTGTTAGCTACAGTACTCTACATGAATACTGTTTTGAAAATTGAAAAATAAAATAAATATTTAAAATTCAAATGAATAAACAGTCTTAAAAATTAATTAAAATATTAACTATGTATTATATTAATTATATAAAAATAGTAATTATACAATAGATCTCAATATCTCAAGGGATTAATTAGTCATTAGATCCTAATTTAATTCATTAACTATTTTCAATTATATATATATATTCAGTTTTAGTCCTTTATATTTTGTTACTATATTTAGTATAGTCCCTTATCTTTTAAAAGTTTAATTAATTTCTTTATATTTTTAGAATGAGTCATAATGATCCTTATGAAACAGATAATTTTGAGCCAATTTGAATAAACTTTTATCTAATTTGAAAGTTAAAACTTGTTTTATTAGATTTATCTATATAAAAGTTATACAACACAATTGATGTTTCAACAAAAAAGGGGTGATATACATGTTGAAAATCGCATGAAAAGTTATTTCAATGAGCAACCAAAATTTTTAAAAAAATGCAATATTATATTATTTTTCAATTCCTTGTGAGACATAATCAGCTATCGTTTTGAATCACTTTAAAACATAAAATACTAAACTAAATTTTTAAAAGATATGGGACCAAATTGAACTAGGGGTGTTTACAGGTACGGGTCACCTGTGAACCCGAACTGATCCGAACCGATCTGAACAGTTTGGGTTGAGTCATTTATATATTTGGGTCAAAACCAAACCGAACCGATCAAAACTGTTCATATACGGGTTGGGTCACGGGTTTAGATTTACAGATCCGTTGATCCGATGACTCGATCCGTGAACCCGTAATAATAATATAAATTTTATTATTTATATATATATATATTAAAAATTAAAAAATAATTTGATAATAAAAAAAGGTACGATATTGTAAATTTTTAAGATTACATTCAAAAATAAGATAAGATATTTTTTAATATTGCATTAAAAAGTAGGATAGAATATTTTTAAGATTGCATTGCATAATATAATAGAATATCTTTAAGATTGCATTGGATAATATGATAAAATATATTTAGGATTGCATTCAAAAATTGGTTAAAATCATATATTTAAATTAGTATAAATAGAAACATATTTTGGTGTTCATGTATGCATTCCATTCCAAATAATATTAGAGTATTAGAGAGTTTATGTTTGCATCATTGAGAGAATTGTTGTGAGATCATATAGAAGCGTTTGACAAGTTTGATTCTTCAACTCTCAATCAAGATTTAAAAGTATCTATTTGCTTAAGGAATATAAGCGAAAATGTATTATTTTATTGTATTCTTCTTCTTGACTTTGGAAAAGGTCGCAGTTGGGAACTAGGATACCAGTTTTGTCTCTATTCTTGATGAATTGAGACATGCGACTTCTGACTGGGAAACTAGGATACCAATCTGGTTGGGAAACAAGGATATCAGTCTATCTTTATTCTTGGTAAATTGAGACTAGAGCTTTTTGCTTGGAAATAAGGATACCAAATGAGATAATTGTTGTGTAAGGATAGACTAGGAAACTAGGATACTAGGAATTCTTGTACACAAAATTATCATAATGGAGTTATCCATTGGATTGATTATCCAATTTGGAAGTCGTGATTTTTTACCCAATTGGGTTTTCCACGTTAAAATTGATTGTGTCTTCATTATCTCTTATTTCCATATTATTACTTCTGCTGTTCAAATGAACAAGGTCCATGTTACTTCACTTATATTTTTGTTTATTTGTTTGATTCAGCAAATATGGTTGCAACAAAATTGGTTATAACAAAGCTTGGTTTGTAAGAAACAATTATGATTCAGACTATTATAGTAAATATTGTTCACAAATCTTTTGTTTTAATTTATATTATAAGTTTATTTTATAATATTATGTTGATGGTATTAAATGAATCAATTTTACTACTTTCATATATTTGATAATATTATATTAATTGTATGAGATATTTGAAACAATCGGGATATAAAATAATAGTTATAAAAAAATTAAATGGGTAACCCGGTGATCCGAACCGAACCGAACCGAACTGTTCATGAACGGGTTGGGTTTCAATTTTTTTTTCCTGAAAACCGAACCGAACCGAACTGATCAAATTTGATTGGGTTGGGTCCTAAATTTGACCAAAACCGATCCGAACCGACCCGCGAACACCCCTATAATCAAAAACATAAAATACTAAAACTGTATTTTAGCCTTAATAGTATTTTATATAATTAATGTTTATAATTAAAAATACATTATATAATTAAAAATATATTAAGGGTTGACTTTATTTATTAATTTTAAACTTTTTAAGTTTATATATTGAAAATACAATCAATATATTCTATAACTAATACTATTTGTAACATCCCGGGCGCTGACGAGGGCGGGGAGTGATCGTCGGTGCAGTGAGGCACGGACAATGAGCGGCTTCTGGCAGGCTTCCAGCGGGAGGGGCACATGAATGAATCGAAACACACCCGAACGAGAGAGATCCAGAGGCTGTGCAGGTATGGGACTGTACAGTTGAGGATAACTTAAAGGATTTAATAGGTACTACCTATACCAACAAGGTGCATCTACTTTTCGGTAGCCCATAACATAAGAACTCCACAGTTAAGCGTGCTTGACT
>PYAF01006013.1:2305925-2328904 GCA_007407185.1 Glycine tomentella | reverse complement strand
TCTCAGGCATGTGCTGTGAAAGACCTGGAGAGGCCAGGCATGAGACAGATATGTTGTATCTCTAAGAGAGGGCTTCCCTAGGGGATTATAGCCTAAGGCCTCTTAGACGAGCCATATCTGGTTGTGTAAAGCCCTGAATGGTAGATTCAGGCAATGTGTGTTGTGGTTATGAGGCAGTGCCTCTCTGATATGAGAAGTGACCAGTGGTTGACACTTATGATTTTGGTACCTCTGTGAGAGATCTGTGAGATGTCTATGTGACGGCTGTAATAACCAGCCTGAGTTGAGATGCCATGGTTATGGCTAGACTCTGTGATAAAGTCTGGTATGGCTTGAGAGCCAGTATGAGGTGGAATACCTCTGATGCTGCGAGTATCTGTTGATGACCCAGATAGCTGGGATTTTGTGAACGCTAGGCTAAGGTCCTAGACTTTTCATATATGTGAGCTGGGATGATGTCTTTAACTCTGTTATATGTTTGTGTTTGCTTGGGGGTGAAACAGGGTAAGGGAGGAATTTCCAGGGCCCTGAGCTTACTGAGATATTTATCTCACCCCTGTTGTGGGCTATGATTTTCAGGTGCTTCTTCTGGAGCATAGAAGCGACCTTAGGGCAGAAGGCCCAGTGGACCTAGCAGGCTGGAGAGTGGCTGCAGTAGAAGACCAGAGTCGAGCTTCAGGAGTTGAAGCCGGTCTTAGTGCATCTGTATAGCTGTAGGGTGTGTGTACACCCACTTGTATTGTACATATCTGTTGTATGACCTAATAAGGTCTTGTTTTGAACATGTATATGTACAGAGGTTAATGTTACTGTTGTATAGTATGTTTCCTCCTGATTCTCTTTTTTTTAGTTGTGGATATTTGCCTATGCTTGTATATGTATGTTTTGTTTATCTGGATCAGTAGGGGGCTTGTTATGTTGATGCTTTTTGTTGAGTTTTATATTCTATGCATAATGTAATCAAGAAAAACGATTCTTCACTTCCGCACTGCGTTCAGATAACGCTGATAGCGCGCTTATGATATTATTAATGATAACACGTCCGGGGTGTTACAATAGCGGTAAAGTTGTATCTTGATCACTTGTTGATTATGATTTCGAATTCGAAAACAGTCTATTTGTATCGAAACTTCTCCTCACTTATTCTTTTGTTGTGAACCCAGTACTATATGTTGTTGGCAACAAATGGATCCGTGGAACCCTATATCAAATGTCATTGAGTCAGTTGATTCGATGAAGGACACTGTGTTCTCAGTTCTTAGTTCTCTGCAACAGGCTCAACAAGCTAACTTTACCATTGTTCTATCCATTATGAATAGATGTCCAACAATGTTTTGTCCGTTATGAACAGATGTCCAACAATGACGTAGGGCGATTGATTTAGGATCAAACTCTCTCTCTCTCTCTCTTTCTGAGAATGTCTATCGTGGTAAGACACCTCAGGGAAGAAGATCACAATGCTCACAAGAGAAACACCACAATTGGACGTGGGGTGTGTGCACTGTGTATAAAGAAAAGAGTGTTGGAATGCGTGTACCTTATTCTCAGAATATAGCCCTATTTATAGGCAAAAACCTGGAAGTTATCTGTGGAGAAATGCCCCTGTAACGTCATCCGAAATGTTTGGCTAGTGCTTTGAGGCAGTTGAGACCACATTCTGGTATTACTGATGGGATAGATTGACTTGGTCATAGATGGGCTTCTTCTCTAATTGGGCCTATCTCTTACTATTCGTAACAGATGCCCCCCCAGCCCGGTTATCAAGCAATTTGGATGGCCGGGATGTATCGTTTGATAGGTCCACTCTTCAACCCAGCCATTTTATGTCGAGCTAATTAACCCGATTTATAATGCTCATCCAAGTCAAGGTTCTCGGCTATTGTCGAGTCGTCACTTGACTTTTCAACAATATCTGATTAGCTGCGACCCTTGGGAAGTGAAACGTTTTCATTGTTGGAAATGACATGTATCCCAATCATTTAATGCTAGTCATTTCTTTGCACGCTTTAATCATTTCCCTTTAGCAAATATGACGCCTTTGCCCTTGCATGTCTTTTCATATTTGTCAATTACCTACTCCAAGCGTTTTGTATTTTGGTGGTTATTTTCCTTTTTAACTCCATATACGTTTTCTTCCTTATTCCTTCTTTGTGCCTCATTCAGTTCCCTTGGCATATTCAACCCTCACCCTACTGCTCGTGTTTGCGTTCTTCATCTTCACTTCCATCTCTATCACTCATATATCCTCAATCCTTCTCCTTCAGTCCAGGTATTTTGCACTTCCCATTTTCATATTTGTTTGCTATTTGCAATTTATTTGAGTTTCCATCTACCATTTCTAGATTATGTGTTCTTGAGTTTCATCTGTTTTTCGTCAATCTTCACTTCTTCTTTATTTTCAAGTCTCTTCTCTCTTCACTTCGCACATTGAATTTCATCATAGCATTTTCCCATGGAATTCTCTCTTGAGGAAGAAGCGCGTATACGCAGAACTGTCCCTCCTTGATCCGCATTTTGGTTCTTTGGCCTCCCTCTTCCAAAAGAGGAAAAGGAAAAAACCCTTCTCCGTGCCCCTTCTGGTCCTAGTCATTCCAAAACTAGTATCGCCAAACCTTATAATCCATCAACATTAGGGTTAACACCTCAACCAAAATCTGTGAGATCTTTAGGATTAGCAGAATCTAGGGTGTCTCCTAAAGTCTTCAAATCTTCTAATATTCCCCCCTTTGACTCTTTGGAACCCATCCATGCGCCAGAGTCGCATTTTGAAACTTGATTTGGGCCCTGCTCTAATTGCCTTGATGAATTTTTGTACTTAGCAAGTATTAACCACGATAATCGAGCCGAAGCCTTACTTGACTCATGTTGTCATAACCCGGTGACTATCTTCAAGCCTCTCCCAAGCAAGACCGGGGTTTCCATCTCAACTCCTATCTCGGACTTTGGGACCAGGGTGTCTACTTCTCACGAGGCTACCCCGGCATTGGTTCGGACTTCGCCAAATACTGATTTTCGTCTGATGACTATTTCCCCAGGTATTCTTTACTAATTGATGTTCTTTATTTTGTCGTAGGTAATTATGGATATACCTCCAGTGGAAGTAGTCGAGGAATCTCCTTCCGCCGGGTCTCTGTCTCAACTCCCTTCTCCCATTATAGCCGCTAAGTACCCTTGGGTTACCCACGAGGTGTTACGTAACACCTCGATCTTGGATCCGAGAAGTATTGCCATGCTTCCCACCGAAATTCAAGAGGGTTTTAGTATTCACGTCCCCAATCCAGACGAGCCCATCTGCTCTACCCAGGAAAGGGACGATCCTGACTTCTTTTTCTTTTACAGGGATGTAATGATTTGTTTAGGAGTTCGCTTTCCCTTTTCTGATTTCCAAATGCAAGTGTTGGATCACCTTCACATCACTCCTTCTCAGCTCCATCCCAATGGCTGGGCCTTCATGCAAGCCTTTGAACTTCTCTGCCGAGAACTAGAGGTTCCTTGTACCCATCCCTTATTCTTCTATTTCTTTAATGTCCATACCTGCCAATCAGGTAAGGAACTTGCTGATAGGAATGGGTGGGTCTCCCTCCGGGGTTGTAACAATCGCAGTCGCAACAACCGTAGGCTTTTCGCCATATATGCCGAGTCATTCGAGGGCTTTAAGGACAAGTTCTTTAAAGTTGTTGTTGAACCTGGCCACCAACCCTTTTTCCTTCGTGTTTTGGGTTCGCAACCCGAGACATGGGAATTTCCTTTGTACTGGACCTCTGCCCATCATGGCTTCCCTTCTTCTTCCTATCGTTTTGATGAGACTAGATTGTCAGATTCTGACGCTTCCTCTATGGCTCAGATAGTTTCGTATAAGGAGTCCCATGGTCTTCCTAATATAGCTTCCTATATCCGCTATGGTTAGTTTGGGTTCCTTTTTATGTTGGTAGATGTTTCTATCGTGATGGTTTGGTTTAATATCTGACATGTTACCTTGTTTTGTAGCTGTTGAGATGGATTTTACTTGGGCTCCGGGATCTTCTTTACCCCCAGCTGCCAAAATTCCCCCGCCGACCCACTTAGGTGCCATCAGGGCAAAGAAAAAGTGGAAGATGGTCGTTGGTAAGGCTAAGGGCAAGGATGCTGATTCTGTCCCGCCCCCGGCTTCTTCAAATGCTATCATCGCTTCGACGTCTGCAACCCCGACCTCGACTCCTCCACCTCCGACGACCGAGGCTCTGTGCGCAGAACTGGGGTCATCCCCTGTTGAGGTGATCCTGGATCCTCCAGCTTCCAGCCCCTCGGCTCCTATAGTGCCCGATCTTGCTGAACAATATGTTCAGTTGGCACCCCGATCTCTCTGGGAAAGGGGGGTGACGCAAGAATTCTTCAATGTCGCTCGGGCACCGATAAGATTTTCTGAGCTAGTGCCGTTCTCTTAAGCCAAAATGAGGGAGCTCAATATGATTGAACTGACATCACTAAAAGGCGCCACCTTGGTTGAGAGCCTAGTGACTTTGAACAAGAAGGCTTGCAATGTGGTTGTCGAGCTTGAGGCTTCTTGGGATGAGAACAAACGGTTGTAGGAGGAACTTGTCATGGCTCGGAATGATATGACCAAGTTTGAAGCGTTGGCTAGGGAATCTCATGCCAAACTTGAGGCGTCCCGGGCCGAGACAGAGAAAGCTCGGGAGATGACTGCCAAAGCGGCATCCGATCTTGAGACATCTCGGGTTGAGCTTGAGACTTCCAGGGCTGAGATGGAGAAAGCCCAGAAATCGGCAGCCAAATTGGCGTTCGATAACTCTGCCCTCCGGATCAAATTCCGAGATGCCCATGATCGTTGTGCCCAGATGATTGGATTACATGATAAGAAGGTCAAGGAGCTAACCGAAGCAGATGCCGAGCTCAATTTCATGAGGTCACAGCTAGCTAAGTCTGCGGAGGCTTCATTTAATAATGCTTTAGATCAAATTCGCTTCTTGAATCCCGAGATTGAGCTGAACACGTCGTGTATACATTTCAAGTCATATGTCGGCGGCGGTGCCCTGTTGACTCTCTCTGATAGCGAAGACTCGATGGATGATGAGCCAACTTCAACAAACCCCTCTGACACAAACCAATCTCGAGGGGATGACTGAAGGGTCGGGATGTCGGTTTACCTTTGTAATCATTTTCATTTTATTTGAAGGATCGGGTTTTTCCCGGCCTTGCACATTCGTACCATGCCTATTTCATTTGCACAATTGGTCCTTTATACTATTATATTTCGTTTCGAACTATTTCTTTTGCGCATAGTATATTCGTTTGGCTCAAGTGGCCAAGTATAATATTGCCCGATTTAGTAATCGAGTTAAGTATCGGGTTTTGGAGCCGAGTTTATGACACTGATTTCTAATCCTTTCAACCATCAATGTGCTGCATAAACATTAGTTAATGAATGTGATCCTTCAATCGTTCGTTCCTGAATAAATGATCGTGTCGGCCTGATCAGGGATGAATTAACACATTGAACAGTTGCTAGGTCAATAAAACTTGTGCATAATATATATAACGTCCTTGTAGTAAGGATTTTTATTGATGTTCTTTGAAGATAATTACTGAAAATTCACGATCTCAATGATAGATTTACACGGGTATCGTATTCCCGGCTTACAAAATCAATTAATGAGAAACACATGAATAGAAACTTTAAATATTAATCCATGATCTCCATGAAATACTTACGCGGATCTCGGATCTGGCGTGTCAATTAAGGAGAAACACATGAATAGAAACTTTAAATATTAATCCATGATCTCCATGAAAGACATACGCGGATCTCGGATCTGTCGTGTCAATTAAGGAGAAACACATGGTTATCGTGGATAAGATCTTCTAGCTATAATAAATTTTTAACTTGTCGGCATTCCACATGCGCTTTACGTCCTTTCCTTCAAGGGTCTCTAGCTGGTATGCCCCTTGTCTGAGGTCTTGTGTGACTCTATATGGCCTTTCCCAGTTAGGCGCTAACTTTCCGTCTCGGGCATTCTTATTTCCGATATTAGCTCAGCGTAACATTTGGTCGCCCTTTCCAAAGGACCTCGACCTGACCTTTTTACTGAATTGGCGTGCCGTTATACGTTTCATGTGGAGATCTCGTTGGTGTGTCATAGTTCGGACTTCTTCTGTTAGGTCCAGCTCGGCGACTAATGCTGCGTTATTATCCTTCTCTGTGCGGGGCATATGTTGCTTTGTCCATGATGGTCGGCCAATTTCCACGGGTATCATCGCTTCGCATCCGTACGTCATCCTGAAAGGGGTCTCTTAAGTAGCTGTTTGGGCCGTGGTTCTATATCCCCATAAGACATAATAAAGCTGCTCAACCCAGTTTGGTCCGGCTTCATGCATTCGCTTCTTCAGCCCATCCAGAATAATTTTGTTAGCAGCTTCAGCCTAGCCATTGGACTGCGGATGTTCTATGGAATAAAGGTGTTTTATGTGGAAACCGGTCATCATTTCTTGGAACTTTTTATCTTTAAACTGTGTTCCATTGTGTGTGACGATTTCTGCCGGAATCCCAAATCTTGATATTATGTTGTGCTCGAAAAACTTCTGAACCTAGGCCAAGGTGATGGTGGCCAGGGGCTCAGCCTCGATCTATTTCGTAAAGTAATCGACGGCTACTATTAGCCATTTCATTTGACCTTCTGTTGTCTTGAATGGTCCTAAAAGGTCCATTCCCCACTTAAAAAACGGCCACGGAGCCGTGATCGAAGCTAACTCGACTGGTGGCGACCATAATATCTTTATGTGCTTCTGGCAACTGTCGCACTTTGTTACATGATCTAATGCGTCTCCCTTCATTGTCGGCCAGAAATATCCGGCACGAAGGGCTTTCAATGCTAAAGATCTTGCCCCCATATGCTGGCCGTTAATGCCTTCATGTATTTCTGTAATTACGTACTCATCTTGGTCCGGGTTCAGGCATAACAACATCGGAGTATGAAGGCCTTTGCGGTATAACTCGCCACCGACTATTGTGTACTTGGTAGCATCTCGAATTAGTTTCCTCGCTTCTATTCCGTCATCTGGTAGTATCCCTTGCTCTAAATAATTGAAAATAGGATTCCTCCAGTCCTCGACCGTCGAGATCACCATGACACACGCGGGTTGGGTGACCTCTTGTTGAATGATCGTTCAGTGATTACCCGTACCTTTAGTGCTTGCCAATTTTGACAATATGTCGGCTCGGGAGTTTTCTTCTCTTGGGATATGGGCGATTACAACTTCATCAAATTCTGCTATCATTTCCTTCACTTTAGCCAGGTATTTAGCCAATAAAGGCCCTTTAGTTTGATATTTCCCTTCGATCTGCGCAGAAACGAGTTGCGAGTCGGTGAAGACGTTGACTTTCAACGCTCCCTGTTCTCTGATATGCTTGAGCCCGGTGATTAAGGCCTCGTACTCTACTTGATTATTGGACGTTGGAAAATTAAGCTGTAATGAATTTTCGAGTGACACCTCCTCTGGATTCTCGATGATGACCCAGGCTTCGCTTCCCTTGGCATTGGATGAGCCATCAACATATAATTTCCATACCAGGTCTTTTTGACAACTGAATGGCCCAGTTCATCATTCTTTCGGCTAGATCCGATTTGTGTAATACTTCTCGGATAGGTTGATTTGTTCTGACAACAACGGTGTGGCTTTGGAAGTATGGACGAAGCCTCTTAGTCGTTTTAAGGAGAGCGAAAGCCACTTTTTCGAGCTTCTGGTATCGTAACTCCGAGTTCTTAAGAGCTCGGCTTACGAAATAGATCGGTAACTGAGACTTGCCAACTTCTCTGACTAGTACGAAACTTATGGCTTCTTCTTCGATTGAAAGATACAAGATTAGTGTTTCTCCAGGATTTGGTTTTGAGAGCACTAGAGGTGAGGCCAGGCATTTCTTAATCTCCTGAAAGGCCGCATCGCATGTCAGGTTCCATCCCACAGTAGCTTCCTTTTTTAACAATCTGAAGAAAGGAAGCGTTTTTTCTGTGGATTTTGGAAGAAATTGTGTTCGGGCGGCCATTCTTCCCGTCAGCTGTTGGACTTCTCGCATGTTGGATGGGAACTGCATGTCCAAAATAGCCTTACATTTATCCGGGTTTGCTTCTATTCCCCTGTGGGTGAGCATGAATCCTAAAAACTTCCCGGCCTTTACTCCAAAAGCGCATTTTAGTGGATTTAGGCGTATGTTGTGCTGCCTCAGTTTGTGGAAAGTTTCTTCTAGATCACAGATATGATCCCCCGTCGTAGTTGTTTTCGTTATCATGTCATCTATGTATACTTCAACATTGCATCCGAGCTGATTAGCAAGACTCTGTTCATCATCCTTTGTTAAGTGGCCCCGACATTTTTCAAGCCGAACGACATTACATTGTAGCAGTAATTTGCTTCAACGCCCCGGAATGCCGTCCTTTCCTGATCTTCCGAATACATTGGGATTTGATTATACCTGGAGTAAGCATCCATAAATGACAGTAGCTGGAACCCGGAGGAGTTATCTACAAGCTGGTCGATACTCGGCATTCGGTATAAGTCCTTAGGGCAGACTTTGTTTAAATCCATGTAATCAACACAAACTTGCCATTTCCCATTTGGCTTCTTCACCATCAACACGTTGGAGAGCCACGTGGTGTATTATATCTCCCTTATGAACCCTGCCTCCAATAGCTCCTTGATATGCTTCTCCAAGGCTTGCCTTCTTTATGTGCCAAGCTTCCTATTCTACTGCGTCACTTGTTTGGAGCCGGAATACACGGTTAGTTTGTGGTAGCAAAAGGTAGGTTTTATTCCAATGATCTCGGCAGCTTTCCAAGCAAAGATGTCTTGGTTTTCTCAAAGGCATTTGATTAATTTGAGTTTAGTTTCCAGATCGTTCTGTTTGCCTATCTTTGTGACTTGTTCTGGGGAGCTTCCAATCTGGACATCTTCCAACTCATCTACCGGTTCTGGTCTCCATTCTTCCACATCTCGCATATCTAGCTCGACCAGGTTCACCGGCGTCTGACATGAACGTTTCTTGATCTTTTGCTCCTCTTGATTTCCATGCCTTATCCGAGGTGGTGAAAAGGAGCCACCTTCGCTTTCTCTTATTGTATTGTAATAACATTGCCTGGATTCTTTTTGATCTCCACATATGGTAATAGCTTCACCGTTGTTTCCCACCATCTTCATCTTCTAATGCTTAGTGGACATTAATATGTCCCACTTCTGAAGAGTCAGTCTGCCCTGGATGATATTGTATGGTGAAGAGAACTCAGCGACGGTGAATGTGACTCTTTCTGACTTGAAGCCCTCCTTTGTTCCTAGTGTGAGTCGGAGATCGATGGAACCTTTAAGTCTGGTGCTTCCACCTTTAAAACCTACCAACATGGTTCTACACGGTTTCAGGTCTTCTTCGTCCAGGTTCATTTTTTTGAATGCATTCCAAGAAATCATATCAGCTGAGCTACCATTATCGACAAATATTCTTTTAACTCGGCAATTAGCCATCGTTCCCGTTATTACGAGGTCGTCATCGTGACCAGGAATCACCCCATTCATATCTTCTTCGGTAAAATAAATCAGCGGGGGTGTGGTCCTCTTCCTGTTTTCCTTGAACCTCGATTGAGCTCTTACCGACATGACTTCCCTTAGATATTTCCTTCTTTGGTTAGCCGTGTCCCCTCTTCCTCCCGTGGCTCCTAAAATCACGTTGCACTCAAATTCAGGTTCTGGGAACTCTTCATCCTTTTTGTTTTTCTTTTCGTCCCGGCTTTTATGTTCGTGTTGAGGGCCTTTTCGCTTGCCTTCGTGCCCTTGTGTCTTGATCACATACCGCCTTAGCTTACCTTCTTGGATAAACTTCTCTATCGCATCTCGTAGATCCCAACATTGGTTCGTAGTATGACCCGACCCACTGTAAAACTTGCAAAAGTGAGAATAATCAAGCCCCTCTTTTTTAAACACAGGCCAAGGTCGATCCACCTTCTTCATCTCTGTAAAAGCCACTTCCCTCCATACTTGCGCTCGGGAAGTGTTCAACGGGGTGTACTTATCATACTTCGTCTCGTATCTTCCCGGTCTGGGGCCGACATCGTTATTTCGGCTGAGAGGGGCATTTCTAAGGTGCTGGCGGTGTCTCGGAGGAGAATTTTTCCTTCTAGAAACTACATTAGCAATCTCCATTTGCTCTAACTCCAAATACTTCTTAGATCGGATTCTGAATTCCAGCAAGCTGGTCTTGACCGGGTCCTTGTAAATAGATTTAGCCAAACGTGAAGATCCATTGAGTCGGGCCGTCAGCAAATGCACATGCACTTTTTCCTCCAGGCCTTGTACTTGTAGAGTTGCCTCTTTGAAACGATCCAAGTAACTTTGCAATGTCTCCCCGCGTTGCTGACAAATTCTCCCCAATGCAAATTCGGACTTGGGCTGTTTCTTACTCGTTGCGAAATTAAGCAAGAACTTCTGGCCGAAATCCTCGAAATTTCGGATTGACCGAGGTGGGAGCGTGTGGAACCACGTCTGTGCCACGCCTGACAAAGTAGTAACAAAAATCCGAGAGATTATTGGCTTATCAATCCCTCGAACACACATCTGCATATCGAACTCATCAATATGCACTTGCGGATCCTGACTTCCTTCATATTTCAATCAGAAAGAACCGTCGAAATCCTCTATGAACTGGGCATTAACGATCTCGTCCACGAACGAACTATTATTGTGCTGACTGCGTCGATATTTCCTGCGATACACTTCGTCCCTACTCTGGGTTGATCTGCCGGACTCTGAATGGACTTTGCCGGGCTTATTCCTGCTTCAATGGTTTGGTGCGGGACCTCAGTTCGCGTATCATGATGCTCTGGATTTGCCTCCCATGTCTGCCGATGAGAGGGAGCTCCGAGCTCAAAATGGATATTTTGCCTTGGTGTACTAACTTCAACATCATGTGCTTGGTGCTGTTGATTAAACTGATGGCGTGCTTGCACCTGTCGGGGCTGCTCCTGGGCTGGGTTTTCCATGTGTCCGGTGCACTGCTCTGTGTGCTGCAAGTGGTGCTCTCCATCATGTCTCCATTTCGCCCAGCGTTCATCTAGCTGCGTTATCATATTGTTCATATCCTCCAGATGTTGAAGGGCATGTCGCCTTTTAAGTCGTTCAATCTGGGACAAGATTGATTCCAGCGCGTTATTAACAAAACGCTGAATTTGTTCTTGTTCCATGTGGTCGATGTATGTTGTGGATTACTCGTCCTGACAGCCCTCGGCTGAGCGAGAGATGATGCAGTATCAAAAACTGCATCTTCTACTCGGACTGCATGTGGTGCTTAGTTAGCGAGCGATTCTTCTTGCTGGTGACTTCTCGTGTTTACCATTGTGAAGGGTGGGAGTCGAAATTTATCGTTCCCCACAGACGGTGCCAATGTTCTGTCTGTTATGAATAGATGTCCAACAATGATGTCGGGCGATTGATTTAGGATCAAACTCTCTCTCTCTGAGAATGCCTATAGTGGTAAGACACCTCAGGGAAGAAGATCACAATGCTCACAAGAGAAACACAACAATTGGACGTGGGGTGTGTGCACTGTGTATAAAGAAAAGAGAGTTAGAATGTGTGTACCTTATTCTCAGAATATAGTCCTATTTATAGCCACAAACCTGGAAGTTATCTGTGGAGAAATGCCCCTGTAATGTCGTCCGAAATGTTTGGCTAGTGCCTTGAGGCAGTTGAGACCACGTTCTGGTATTACTGATGAGATAGATTGACTTGGTCATAGATGGGCTTCTTCTCTAATTGGGTCTATCTCTTACTATTCGTAACAACCATAATCCTTTGGAGCATTTGGAGAAATAGGAATGAATCTTTGTCGCAAGGTAAAAACAACACACCTTACCAGATTGTTTTCAGAGGTGAACACTTCCTTTTGTGATTGGGCACAAACAACTTATTCAGTGGATAAAAGGTTTGTTCTCCACACTCCTGGGTCTAACTATAACTGAGAGGCCAAACCCAATCAGCTTCATGAAATGCAATATTGATGTTGCATTCCATGAATCCACTTGGCTTGTTGAAAGCACTCAAATGGTTGACAGAAAAAAGGAAATACCCAAGTCATTTTTGAAATGGATTGCAAAGTGATATTCGATAAAATTAATAGTTTTGACAAAGACAAATCTAAATTGTGTTCTGTCATTCTTCAATGTAAATACCTGCTCTCCCAATATCCAAACTATATAATACAGTTTGTAAAAAAGGACAAGTTTTTGAACGAATTTCTAATTGTATTTACCATTTGATCATGAATGAAATGAGGTAACATAATTTATGTAAAAAAAAACAACTAAAGAGGTTAGTATAAATTGAAAGAAAAAAAAAAGAGAGTATTAAAAGAAATTTGACACAAAATCTCAAAAGATTATTTTTTTTTTCTTCTGGAGTTATTTACATTCTATTATTGCTTAAAATTTATTAAAAATTAGTACACTGTTCCTTTATATAAAAAATATAAGAAATATTTTTATTTCTAATTATAAGAAACACGTAACTTCTTTTAAATGTATCCATTTTTAATTATTTTTTGTATCATTAGTTCATTGTGATATTCATTAATGAAATATTTATCCATTGATTATGAGACTAATATTTAATCTGACTTATCACTCCTTTCAAGATGTATTTTCAGTCACATGTAAAATAGGTAAGTTTTAATTTTAATTCTTGTGATTTTTGTTTTTCTTTTTTTACCCCTCTAAAATTTGAAACAATTGTCTTTAGTTTTTATAAAATAAGAAAATTTTGATTTTGATCCTGTAAAACATTTTTTATTATTTCAATCTCTCTAAAATCTGAATTTACTATTTTGGGTCCTAATATTTATTTTAAGAAAGATACATAACATTCATTTTAGAGTTTTAGAATTTTTTTAAGAAATATGACATGCTAACGTTGTATTGTAAAGATTAATATGTGCCATATTCTATTAAGCATATAAGCTTTGTTTTCTTTCGTTTGGATTGAGGGACCCTCCCAAGTAAAGTAGTAAAAAATGTGAAAATAAATATGATAAAAATTACATCAGTCAACACAAGGTATGAAATAAAAGATGAGATAACATTAAAAGACTCTCATTTGTTTCTTTAAAAACAAGACATGATTAACAAGTCTATCTACAACCTAATTAACTTTTCACAAAACATGGGCCCGCAAGCTCCCATCCTCCAAAGAAATTGGTTAAACATATAAGCTATTAGCAAATGCCACGTAATAATAATAAGGATAAAAAGCAATGATTTCATCTTTTTGAGACTGAAAATCAAATAATTGTTTTTATAAAGAATAAAATCAAAACTTACAAACAATAAAATCATATTTAATCTTTAATTATTATTTTGCTCCTTTCTGATGATTTATGTTTTTATAATTTTTATTTATATAATGCATCAATGCACAGGTCACATTTATATAGATTGAGATTTTAACTCCCCTTTCAAAACATATATTCAATACAACTCAACTCATTTTTTTGGTAAGTTAAAAGATGAGTTAAAATAAGTTTTCCCATTTTTCACTCCTAATTATCTTTATATTTTCAAACCAATCACATTCAAGCATCTTATCCTTTAACGAGTGTTAATATTAATATATATATATATATATATATATTTTAATACATTTTTATTGATTAAAATTTATGTAAATCTCCCTAATTTATGAATAAAATGCATAATTAAATTCACATAATTGATGAGAGTTATGTTTGATAAAATTAATTAAAAATTAAAAAGTTAACTTATAGTTAATAATTAAAAAATTAACTAATAAGGTAACTGAAAAGTATAAAATGATAAAAAAAAATTATTATATATTTAAAAATAATAACTAAAAAATTAGATAAATATATTACGGATAAAAATGAAAGAAATTATAAAAATTAGAAGTTAGAAACTAACATTTTAAAAAAATTCTTTTTCAAGTAACATTTTAAAAAATATTAAAAATTATTAAAAAAATTATTTATTGAATAATCAAATAAGATTTTTAATTTATAAAAAATTTAAAACTAATTAAAATATCTTGTAAAAAGTAAACGATAAGCTTCACCTTGCCTTTAAAAATAACGTAAATTTCACCCATTAAAAAAATTTGTGAAAAAAATAATAGTAAAAGAGTCCATCAATATATAACATTTCTCACCCGGACAAATTTACCTCAATCTCACTTTTGCTCTCGTCTCCTCTCTCTCGTAACAACAAATTAAGTATTAGGACCCGTGAAAATTTGTCCAATCGTGCTTTATACAAATCTCCTGATTTCCTGTTAAAATAAAATCTTCACATATATTTTTTGTTTCTTGCATACCTTTAAAATAGTCTCATTTTTTTACAATATAGTAATTCTAATTTATAGTTATAACTTTTTTAGGCGAATTATAGTTTTTTTTTATCATTGGCGAATTCTGACAGGACAAAGAAATAGG
The DNA here is from genome assembly GCA_007407185.1 of Glycine tomentella. NCBI lineage: Eukaryota > Viridiplantae > Streptophyta > Magnoliopsida > Fabales > Fabaceae > Glycine > Glycine tomentella. The sequence goes on along the minus strand of PYAF01006013.1, from coordinate 2,314,434 downwards.
AAGGGATGGTTCTTTCATTGCATTGATAGAAGTCTAAGTAGAAAAAGATCTCTCTATTACTTTGAGAAGAGAATCGTTGGATAATTATAATTTAAAAACCAAGAATCCGGTAGTACCTGTGGAAACAGTTTTTTGGTCAAATTCAACATATAGTGGGTCAAAATAATTGATTATAAAGTATAAAAGTTTTTAAATGTTACACAAGGTATCATCAAAACGGATTTTGGTGATATGACAGAAAATGATGAGATTCCACCTTAATATATTCCTTTGTAAAAAAGTATTACTCTCATACGTAATATTAATACACTAGACAAAACTCCTTTTTGTTTTGTTTTTTTCAACTATTTTTACACTTCTTAGACTCTTTCAAATATCCTTTTAAAAAAAAAAAAAAGACTCCTTCAAATATAGGAAGTGGTATTATTATACTTTCTTCTAAAATGATATTTTTCTAAGATTCAAACTTTTATCCATTTCTCAAAAAACAATTGGTTTATTACTACATCTTTTTGGATACAAGTTTATTACTACATCTAGTTCGCCGTGAGTCATAACATTTATTTTTCGCTGGTACACAAACTGGTATATCTTTGTTGTATTGACTCTTAAATATTATATTTTTTATCGAATCAAAATATAGTATTTCAATGAGATAGTTTATAAAAGTGATCATTAATGAAATGTCCAATTTTCTAATGAGAATAAGATGAAGATTTTACTTTTTTCTAAATAGAATTAATTAAATAATTTTAATAAAATAAATAAATGACTTGTTTTTTTTTTATTATGATTATAGACTTGTTTTTTTTTTTTACTTTAATTTAGACTTTAGACTTTAGATGGTTGCATTGTGGGACATTTACTTTTAGCACTTACTTGTATTTTCCACTTTTATTGTGTGGGCGAAACTAGTCTTAATGAGTCTCAACACTCCCTTAGAACTTCACCAGTCCCTACACCCCCACACGACCCCCTTCTGATGATCCCATTCCCTGAGTTGGCAATCCCATGCAACATTGCTGCTTCCCTCAGTCACGCGACGCTCTTCCCTCTGTCACCCTTTAGACGCGGCGCCAACGAAGGTAAATGAGTGTTTGTCTCTTGGTCTGTTGTGGTATAGGTGTTTGGCTTTGTGAAGTAGGCACGACGCTAATCGAAACACATTTTGGAGATTTTTAAGTGTATTGTGGAATACCCATTCCATAATACACTTGTAAATCTAGAAAAGTGTATTGTTCATTATTAATTTGTATTGAGGTTGTTCTTCTGATTGATGTTATTGGTTATTTATTTGTAGTCAGTGGATTGTTCTATTTTTAGTCCAGAAGTAATTTTGCTGAATGCACACATTTGTGTGTAAATTACAACATTTTCATATAGTTTAAGCAACCTAGTTAGTTACTATTAAATTTGACCTGGCTTTGGTACTAAGTAAGAAAATGGACATACGTGAGTCACAATACACGAATTTAAAAACCTCGACATTAAAATTAAACATTGTATATTTCATTCAGTTCAAATAAAAAAAATATATATTCACGATTTGTTTGTGTTCCCTGTACTCACTCACTCACTCACAGACACAGTTCAGGAGACACACGCATGGTTGTTGTTGTTGTTCTGACAATCCGAAAATGGTGGTGGTTTTGTCGGACGAGGATGAATTCGACGAGGAGCCCGGCGAGGTTGTCGATTTGGCGCCGCCGTAGAAGGTCGTGGTTGGGTATTCCCCAACTTCGATGACGTCGTAACTGGTTAGTCTTAGTCACCAAAAAGAAATGTTCAATGTTCAATATGTTTATACAAAATTTAGTTATTTACCACCTACGGAGATATATGGTTGGCGCAGTGGTTGGGGGAAGTGTGAAGGGAGAAGGGAGGGGGGGGAGACGTCGCAGTTTCGAATTCTCCCAACCAACATTTCTAACAAAAACTACAAACTAACATTTGTCGATATTTTTTTTTTACCACTTACCGCTACATATAACATTTTGTTACATTATTCGTTGCAGTTCGCTGTGTTGTAATTGGAACATTGCTCGATGGGACAACGTTTGGTTCCACTAGGGAGAGGGATCGACTTAGGACGTTTGCTCTGGGCAAAGATGACATTGCTGCTGGGTTGGACCGTGGGATTTTCACTATGAAAAAAAGGGAGGTGGCATTGTTCACGTTGCCCGAGAAATGGTGGTGATGGTGATTTTACGCGTGATTCCGACGACTCGGTTGTACGGTTTGAGGTGGAGCTCGTTTCGTGGATCATGGTGGTGGATGTTTGCAAAGATGGTGGAGTTGTCAAGAAGATTATGGAGAAGGGGAGTGGGAACGAGCGGCCTGGTGATCTTGATGAAGTGCTCGGTAATCTAATATAGTTGATTGTGATTGATTATGCATAATGCATGTTTTTTTCCTTTCCATTGATTGAAAATATCACCAAGTTAAGTGTTATATATAGAATTTGATTTTGATAACCATTGAATGCGTGGATCAGCACCAGGTTGTTCCAGCTTAATCAGTGGTCTCGAGTGAGAGAGCGCTTGGTTGTCCATAATGGTTTTGTCTGAGTTGAATAGATATACATAATTGTTTCTTGTGAAGGATGCATGTGATTTCCCACACACACAAAAAAAAAAACAAACAAATTGATTTCCATATTTTGTTAATCTACAGAATTTTATACTATCAACCAAGTAGAAATTAGATATGATTTTTAAAGTAATTATTACTAAAGGCAATAATCTTATGACACATGGTGATCCATGACTGGATGTCAGTGTAAAAAGCCTTTACACTGTTGGGGCATTTTAATTATTCATGTTGTTATTCATTTTGATGTTTTTTTTTTGTTGTTGTATTGCGATTGTCATGTTTTATGAATAAAGATTGTGCCAGCTTATTAGTTCTTGTTGGATATTTTGCTGCTGCAGTGAAGTATCGGGTGGTGCTTGATGATAGCACTGTGGTTGTGGAGACGCCGGAAGGAGGAGTTGAGTTTCACCTGAAGGATGGTAATAATGTTGAGTTGTGCTCTTTTTTTGATGGAATATAATTTCATTTTTCATCTCACAGTTTGTTTGACCAATTATGGTGCCGGTTGTAGGTCATCTTTTTCCTCTATTGCCGAAAGTAATCATGACTATGACAAGGGGAGAGAAGGCTGAATTAATTGTCCAACCACAGTGTACGTCTTTTATTGTTCTAATCTGCCTACAATCTGTATTTTTGTTGTTTTTGGCAACCAGATGAAAGGTTTATTATGTGGGCATATGTTTCCTCATTTTGTTGAGATGCATGAAAATTTGGTCTCAAAATATGACTCTGATTGAAATGAAAATGGTGTAACCATTGCAGTCCATTGAAATCATTCTGCCTTATTCTAGTCAATTTCTGTTTCCTAGCACTTTGGTTACTTTACCATAATTGTCGTTGATAAATTGATCAGTCTAGGGAACTGCAAACATCAACATCTGTGCATCAATTGTGAAAGCCAATTGAAAATTAAGCTAGTTTTTGGCATAATTCTTTTCTGTAAATTGGGGTTATTCCATTTATTCTTATTAGATTTTGCTGCTTCTTTCAAATTCTTCTTGGCTACAAGTTATTCCATATTTGGATGTCAGCTTGGAATTACACTTTTATTCATTAGCTTGATGGATATTGCAATCCACTATGTCTTGTAACTAATTTGGAATTTATTGATATGGTTGCTCCAGATGCCTTTGGGGAGAAGGGGAGAGAAGCTGGCAGTGGGCTCTGTTCAATTCCTCTGAATTTAGTGTTGCATGTTAATATTGAATTGGCATCCTTCAAGCCTGTCATAAATGTTACTGGTGACTCCAAGGTGATGAAAAAGATTTTGAAAGAAGGAGAGGGTGTTTTCATAGCCAATGAGGGTGCAAATGTTACTGGTAAGAAAACAATACTCATTTAAGCTCAACAGGTTTAACCACTTGGGTTGATGGGTTATTAATGTAGTTGATATGAATCATAATGGATCTAGAATTGTAAGGATTAACGTCATAAGATGCAAGAGGAAATTTCAAATCTATGGCCATGGTCAGATGTTTCATTATAATCTATATTAGCAGAATCTTTGTGTGACTCTAATTTTTCTATTTCTGATTTCTTTCATTTCCTTTAGTGTTAAAATAATAATCTAGACAGGCCACAATAGTACAATCACATAAATAATAATGATACAATGACTATTGTTGTGGTCACCAGAGACAAACAATACAAATTGCACCACTTAACTTGTATGTAGCTTCTCTCTAGAATGGTTTTCTGGGTAAATACTCCTATTGTAAAAAGTTTGTTGTTTCTTCAAAGTAAGAAGGTACTGCAACTATAATTTTATTTATTGTGAAAATTAAAATCCAAGAAGAAAAGGAAGAAAGATCCTTAGTTTACTAATTGCTTTTGATGAAATTGCTATGGCAGTGAGCTTCACAGCTATGCTAGAAGATGGCACTGTATTTGAGAAAAGAGGAATTGGTGAAACAACCCTTGGAATTCATATCTGATGAGGGTGAGCTTATTCTTATCCTTCTTTTATTATGCTCTTTTGTATGTTTTTTAGTTAGAATATATGAAAATATCTTATCATAACTTGGAATGTCTTAGATTATGCTCTAGGATTAATTTCTCTATTTCCTCATCATTTGTTAATCTCGGTTACTATATTTCCTAATCTAATCATGATTTGTTTCCCTATTTAGTTAATATTATGATTAGTATAAATAAGGGCTTAGTGCTCTGTTTTATGAGCATATACTCATCAAGACATTGTTATAAATCTCAGTTAATATTGATTCAATGTTTCATTCTATTTTATCTCTCTTCCTCCTTATACCTAAAACTTCATAATTTCAACATACACATTTTCCCCCTTGCTTGGTAATGAACTGAGGATTATTGAGTATTTATGACATCTAAGAAGGGATGATAAATGTTTTTAATTTGTTGTCTGTAGAACAAGTAATTACTGGTCTAGACCAAGTCGTGGCAACAATGAAGAAGGGTGAGAGAGCGATAGTTAGCATACATCCTGATTATGCATTTGGAATGTTGAAGTGAGATGAGATCTTGCTATTGTGCCACAAGGCGCGACTCTAGTCTATGACATTGAGATGATGGATTTTATTAAGGTAAGAGGGGAAAAAAATCTTCTGCCATGTCCATTTAGAAATTGAAGATCACGGGTTTTCCTATAGACTGATGGAAACTTGTATCATTTACCAAAAGAGTGGAGAAAACCAAAATGACTTGCAGTATGCTTTAGTTTCTCTTTCAGTCTATAGTTTGTTTGTTAGATACATATATGTATAGTTTCTGATGCAGCATTGCTTTCAATAATTCTAACTTTTATATGATTTAAAGTAGAGAGCACCATGGGAATTGAATAATAAGGAGAAAATTGAGGTGGCTGGGAGGATGAAAGAAGAAGGAAATGTATTATTTAAAGGTGGCAATTATCAGCGAGCAGGGAAGAAACATGAAAAGGTAAATCCTTGACTTGTGCTAGCTTTGGGGTATTAAGTTTCCTTAAGATTCCTTTAGTTCATGATTTCTGCCAAATCCATGATACCTTGTTCTCAGGCTGCTGATTTTGTTGAAGATGGATCCTTTGGGGATGATGAGCAAAAGCAAGCTCAGACACTGAGAGTGTCATGCTGGTTGAACGGTGCAGCTTGTAGCCTTAAACTTAATGACTTTCCTCGAGCAATCAAGCTATGTTCACAGGTAACAGCCAATCAAGTCATGCATAAGATTTGAAGCAACCAATTCTGTGAGCAGATTGGCTAATTGGAGAGAATAACCATGGGTGGGAGAAGTGATAACAAGTTGTATGCTTTAGGTATAACAAATTGGTAGCTTAAGGAAATCAAAATAATTCTCACGAGAGTCCCAGTCTGCTATTTATGAATTATGAGTTTCTTGAGGTAACTAACTTGTTTGCAATAGTCTGATAGAAATGCTTTTGAATAGTGTGAATACTGGGAATTAACTGAAATTACAGAATAATAGTGTTTCAAATATTCACAGGCTTCACCCTTTTCTCACTCTTCCTTTCCACTACTGTCAGATGTCTAGACAGTTCAAGAGAATCCCTCTTTGCGTCCCCTTTTCCTTATCTCTCTTGCTCAGGTGGGTCAATAAGGCACCCCATTTCCCGTTATGTCTTCAGATGGTGCATAAATGGCTGTAGTGGTCAAGGGGGTCTTCAACACTGGTTGTGCGGAGATTGTTCTTTTCATATTTAAAATATTTAATAGAAATTTTAGTATTGTTGTACGCTAAAGGCACTTATATGTTAAAATTATGAAAAGATTGACCCTATGTCTTCTCAATTTCTAGATGAATAATGGCAATGCCTAAATGTAACTACCATAGTATGGGTATAGAAAATTATTATGTTGGCATATACAGATACTGGTAAATTTGTAAAATAGTTAAATGGAAAATTTTCCACATATATTGGAAGCTTCATGTATGCTGAAGCATGCCTGTGTGCAAACAAGGAAATCGATGGATTAATATCAACTCATCATTCAACTTCTAAGATGTATGCCTAGTTATTAGAGTAGCTATCATAATGAATTTCTTACTCTTTTCTCAGGTGCTTGATGTTGAATTTTGCAACGTGAAAGCTTTTTACAGACGAGCACAAGCATATATAGAAACTGGAGATTACCTTTTAGCAGATGTAGACATCAAGAAAGCTCTTGTGGTAGACCCACAAAACAGGTACTTAAAAGGGTTGATTATCCAAAAATAAATTACTGTTGGTTTAAAATGGATGCTTCTCATTGAAGAAACAATGATTTTTCATTTTCCAGGGAGGTGCAGGTAATCCAGAAAAAATTGAGGCAACTTCAAGCTGACAGTGACAAAAAAGATGCTAAGCTATATTAAAACATGTTTGCACGTAAAACAAAGGACTCGCCTATGGCTATAAAGGTGAATGTTGTTTATTAGACTTAGTGACTCTTTTTGCTAGTGAATTTGAAATTAGGAATTTGTCTTGCTTTAAGTCCTGCATACCTATTCTTTTGGGAGAAATTTGAGTACAAGTAGGGTTGAAATAATAGACATACTTCTTCAGAAAAAGAAAAGCTAAAAAAAAGTGAGAGAAAGTATAGATGTTCATTTAACCATTAATTTTAGGCAAGGACCTATGGTGCTATGGGTATGATAACAAGGTCGACTTATGTTCACTCTTGTATTTTATTGAAAATGTGATTTTGGGGCAGATGCAGAACTCAATTATTGTTGTTTGTGCGGATCTAGAGTCGGGTTGTGTGTATGCACTTGTGAATTGTTCATCAATGACCAAATCTTAACTAGGAGAGGATCTTTTTTTAGATCCCTAGGCTTACATTGTCTAATGTGGACAAATTTTTTCGATCTAGTAACTTCTTGCGGATCTATGAAGCTAACATGGGTGTTACATAAACATGTAATTTTCCTTCCTAGTCTAGGTTGATGCCTTGATAAGGCAATGGATAAAGAAAGGTTTCAACAATTCCCGTGTTTTGTCCCTAGGATTTTTTTTATCATTTCTTCTCCAAAACATTTTGTTCTTAGTCTTCTCATTGTAAAATATAAACACCCAATGTTCTTGCTTCTACGTAAATTGTATTTGTAACTAAAACTCATGCTCTTCTCAAACAGAGATTGAAGGTTGACAAAGATGAGAGAGAAAATGAAGAGGTTGCAAGAATGGAAATTGATGAAGTTGCTGATAGCCCAGTGATTTAATAGTTAATTCTTGTTGAACCTGTATAGATTATAATATAGAGCTTCTATTAACAAAATATATAAACTAGTAGATGGAAGTTGCAAATTCGATTCGGATGAAAGTCTACATGTTCCAATAGAATACATTCATGTATACCATCTTGTAATCTTGCCACATTTCAGATGGACATTATACACACTACATTCGAATGCAAATCTTGTTTAATTTTAGCTCTTTACATTTATTTTTGATAGTGATATTGTACCAAACACTATCCGTAATCTCAGGGTATTTAGGGATTTATAATAACTCACTACTCTGTATAACCATCAATCAATTACAATGAGTATAAATAGGCATAATTTGATAGATTTTTTTGGCCAATATGATTATAAATAATTTAATTTAAAGATAAGAGAAAAAAAAGGAACATAGTAGATAATAGATTAAAATCAATTTAATTTATGTAAAAAAATAAAGAATCAGATTTGATTTTATTACATCCAATCTTCTTCCAAAATATTCAAAATTAATTTATAATTATAAAACTAACTATACACAAATATTAGTGAACACTAAAAGAAAGAAATTGAATAAAAATCTTGAATAACACAAACATATTTTATAATTTGAATTAGAATATATGCTTGTGCTACTACTTTGAATATTCAAATCATGAAAATCATACTAATTATAATTATCCTAATTACTATAATTATGAAAGTTTATAAATGAAAAGTAAATAAAAGATATCATTTAAATTTC
>PYAF01006013.1:2288108-2305825 GCA_007407185.1 Glycine tomentella | reverse complement strand
AATTTGCAATATCTCATTATACTTAAACATCGATTGTAAAAATAAAAAGTAATAAAATAAATTAGGGAAATTATAATTTTTATTATGTTAAATAATTAACTCAAAGTTCAATACAATTTAATATGAAAACTTAAAAGACATGTATGGAGAGGTGCTATATGCAATAAAAAAGACATATATAAAGAGGTTATCCATTTTGCGTGTATTGCCTACTCAATTATACCTATTAGATTTCCTCTTATATATATATATATATATATATATATATATATATATATATATTATCTTTACATTTTAAATACTTTCCTAACATGAATATAATATATTTTCTTATATTTTTATCAATTTAACTTCTTATCTCTTTTAATCTATCATTTTAAATTTATTTAGTTTTCACTTGAATTTATATATTTCTTTTAAAAAATGATCAATATGAAAATATTTGTTGTTTATTATATATCTAAAATATTATTTATATATTTAAAATATTTATTTATTAAAAAATTAGTTCTGTAAAATAAAAATTTGTTCTATACTAATAAGTTGTTGATACGAGTAATATTAAACTTGGTTCCTTTTAAGTAACATTTTAGATTAAGTTTTGTGGATGAAAAAATGTGGTTGAGAGAGGATAATCTCACCAAAGATGTCCAATAGACATATTTGTTGACAAAAATTAGTTATCGACAAAGTTGGTGAAAACTCCATACCAATAAATAACATGCTAAAAAAAACATTTGTTCTATGCAAAATCCAAGCTAAAATATTAGCTTTATCTTAAAATTAACGTGGAAATAAATAACATGGAAACAGATAAAAATAGTAAAATAAAAAACATAGAAATAGGTAGGTCAAATGATCATTTTTGTTCTTTATCTTTCTTTTTTGTTTAGTTTGGTCATTCATCTTTTAAAAAGTTCATTTTGGTAATTCGTTTTATTTTTATGAGGGTAATTTTTTTATTTAAAAGGTTCAAAATGATTCTTTATCTTTAAAAAGATTCACTTTGGTACATTATCTTATCAAAATAATCCTTTAACTGTTCAAATGTATTCGAAATGATGATGTATCTTAGTGTTATCCTTTTAACTAGCTATGCAAAGCTAGCTGGACCTCAGAGCTGTGCCAGAGGGCATGAATCATCATCAACTTATACAATAAGTTTTGGAATTGTTGTAGGAGGGTTAGAAGTTGGGTGTAGCTTAGACATAGAGAGACCTAGGAAAAGGATTGGTAAGGATGGTGGCAAGCTGTTGACTTTTTGTTGTATTGTTGTATTATTAGTATATTTAGATGTATTATGCACAATTATTGTTGTTTTGCCATTTTTTTAGTTTATGTTATACTTGAATTACTTTTTTTTTTGCATTCAACAACTGTTTAAACAACACGCACCTAGTAACAAAAAATATACAACGGAATCAAGATTCCATTGTGATAAGAGGGGAAGAATTTGGTTATTCAAAGAAATCATGATTTCGTTGTGTATTTTATTCAATGAAATCGTGATTCCGTGGAAAGGGCAATCTTGGAAAAAAAAAAGCTGTCTTCCCCTTGGTAGGGGCCAGAGTAATTCCAATGGGCCAATAGTAAACCCCCGTGAGAAAAGCTTAATAGGCCTGTGATGCCGAACCGGAATGTTATATACGGATCCATCCAAATCCAAGTCCCCGCTTAAACCTCAGAAACAAAACCTAACTAATAACTATGGCCGCATTGTGTTTTTTTCCCTTCTTCTAGTTTCTCTACCCTACTCTTCTTCATTCTTCAAAATCAAAATTCATTTCACGCGCACCACACAGCACAATTTCGGAGTGTGGCTGGCTCCATGGCCGAACTCTACAGACTCAGCTCCGTCGAGTGGAGCCCTTCTCCGGTCATCGCTTTAGCCACCAGCTTTGACGGCTCCCGAGTCGCCGCCGCTCGCAAAGACGGCTCCCTCGAAATCTGGCTCGTCTCTCCCGGCTCCATCGGTTGGCACTGTCAGCTGGTAACTACCTAACTAACCATCATTTCCCTCTTCAACTTTCTCCTTTACGTCGTTGTTCCCTTGTTGTTCTCGTTCGGATTCATTTGATTTTGGCGCTTGCAGACTATACACGGAAACCCTAACGGAAGAGTGACGTCGCTTATTTGGTGCCCCGGTGGCCCCGACGGAAGCCGCTTGTTTTCGTCCAACATAGATGGCTCCGTTACTAAGTGGGATCTTTTCCACTTGACGCAGAAGGTATCGTTAGGAGATAAGATAATAATGCGATTCAAGCCTGTGAAGTCTTTTAAGTGTTTCATTGAAGCTTGTGAACTATTTTATGTGTTTTTATTTTGTCTTAGTGTGAAATGGAGGCTAATTTTAAACATCAGTCGCTTGGCTGTTTCGTTGTGTTTGTTGATATTGCGGACAAATGCGTTCCCAAGACAGTGAAAAACAGTTAAACCTTGATATTGCGGCCCAAATCATGGTCGCGGACCATTTTTTAAAACCTTAGCTAATACAAACAGAAAGATGAAGTTAGAGACACTCCTATGTGTTCTTGCTTGCTAGTGTGTTGAATGTGTTTTTAGTTACTTGTCAGGGTAATGTTTGTTTGTTATGATTTGATCTTTACTCTTTAAAGTGTTTTTATTGTGTGGGTTGCTTAATTTGACACATGGCGCTTGCAGACGGTGCTGCCATCGGACGGTGTCACAATCTGGCAAATGGCAGGGACTTTCCCTAAGGGTGACGAGATCGATGATAAAAGGAAGGGCGAAAGAATGGGGAATGGGTTTCATGGTTTTGATGAACATGAAAGTAGTGAAAGTGATGAAGATTCTGATTCACCTGGTTCTCCCGAGCTTTCAGTTGGTGAGTATCCCCGCGTGGCGATTGCTCTCGACAATGGATGTGTGAGAATTTATGATATCTCCGACACAGATGAATTTATTCATGTAAAATCTTTGCCCCGGGTCAAAGGTGAGTTTTTCCTCAAGTTATTTGTCTTGTAGCAGGTTTCCCTTTTGTTATTTTGCGTTACTCCCATTAAGAGGATGTTTTGTGTTGTGGTTTGCAGGACGAGTTTTAAGTGTGACTTGGAGTACAGATTGTAACTATGTATATTCAGGAAGTAGTGATGGGTACGTATTGAAGTTGTGATTCATGAAAGTTCATTGTGTGTGCTGCTAAAGTTACTTTATGCTTTCACCTATTTTCTTTTTCTAGAAACCTAAATTGTATGCTTGATTTTAAGTAGATCTGGCAACGTAGACATTTATTAATTGGTGTCTTTACATCATTAAGTTTCCTTATCTATGTTTCTTGTCTGTCTCCTCACAGATTGATACGGTGCTGGAATGCTACATTGGGCAATGAAATCTATAGGATTACAGCTGGACTTGGAGGGTTGGGCAATGGACATGAACTTTGCATATGGTCATTGCTGTCTTTAAGGTGATAGAGAATGGATCTTTTTGTTGAATTGCCTTCAAAGTGAAACTAAATATGCACACTTTTGCAATCCATGCCCACCATATGGTTATAATTTTGATGATAGAGTTCTTTCTTCCTATTTGCAAACTCTTGTAGCTAATTGGTTAGGTATTATCTAGGTCTGGTACACTTGTTAGTGCGGACAGCAGTGGTAGTGTCCAGTTTTGGGACAGTCAGCATGGAACTCTCTTGCAAGCACATTCTTTACACAAGGGACATGTACACGCTCTGGCAGCATCTCCTAGTCATAATAGGGTGTTCTCTGCTGGTTCTGATGGCCAGGTACTGAGCTGCATGATTTGTGAATCTTATGAAACCATATTTTTTTTACGTTTTTGACATTTAAATTGGCTAATTGTATGTGTATTTGATAGCTGTTTGGCAGTATATTGACATTACTTGTTAGTTTTTCACACATTTATAAGATGTTATTTGCATAATTGCCATTAATGTTGAGGTCAAATTCAAGTAGTGGTTATGTATATTTCGCTCTGCACTTTTAATTAATATGTTTTATGTGCTGCCACATGGGAATGTGTATGATGTTTTCATTGTTGGTAATGTACATATATGAATGCCATTGCAAAGAATAGTAGAGTTAAAGGTTTAAATAGTATAATGATCGAGAATAAGTGGAAACCAAAAATCACAAGTGGAAATTGAAATGATTAAAAGGATATGGTTGAAATGGACCAATAGAGAGGTAGTTCTATTCTCTCGGATAGGATGAAAGGCATGCGAAGTTTCCACTACTTCTCTCCAAGGATTGAAGATGACAGCGATGATTTTTTTGGTTAATGTTTGGTTGCATAATAATAGAAGTAAAAAACAGTGATTTTTACAAAACAGAGATATTTGTAGTTTGAACATTTGGTTTTTGATATTGAGATGGTTAGAAGCCTTTAGTGTAATTTTACGATGAGTTGATTTAGCAAGTATCGAATTTCGCATGAGTCATATTGTCTCATCATTTACAATGATTGATTAATAAGTGAAATATTGAAGGTTTGATTTGATAAAATTTGATCTGATCCAATCTGAATCAATTAAAATTAATCTGATCGGATAAAAAAAATGCCACAAATCCAATCCAACCCGACTTGTGCCCACCTCTAAGAAATTCTATAACATGAAAAATATTTTTATTTGTTTTGTACTTCTATTTCTATTTCTATTTTTAGTTCCATTTCTATTATAGCAAGTTAGAGTGTTCTTTATTAACTTACCGGCAAATTATTGTGCATTTCATCCATATAATCGAACAGTATATAGTTTTTTGCTAACCATTTGTATAGTCTTTGGATTCTTGTTTGTTTCCTGTGTTGTTTTTTGAAAAATAATTAATCTTACATATGTATCTTCTGGATGTTTCCAATGTATGGGTCACTGTAGAGGTCCATTGTTTATCATATTTCAGGATATAAATTTGTATATTATCAAGAATAATGAATAATGATGTCCATCAAATAATGAATAAAGTCGGCATATTGTTTTGTTGTTATTATTTATTCATTAATTTATTCTCTGTTGTCCTATTTCCAATCAGTTGCAGTGTTATCTCACACTTAGTCTGTTGATGATGTGAGTTGTAATAATGTGTTTTAATTTTTTTTTTTATTTGAAGGTTATTCTTTACAAGCTATCTAGTAGTCAGTCAGCATCATCTGATGATATCAATTCTCCATCAACGATGAAGAGATGGATTTATGTTCACTATGTAAGGGCTCATACACATGACATCAGGGCCCTAGCTGTTGCTGTACCCATAAGTCACGAAGGTCTGTTTGGAAGTTATTGTTTATAAATGTTTTTTGCCATTTATTTTGCAAATATTGTATGAGCTAGTTTGGATGAGCTTTGGGTCTAAAGCAAGCATTCTTAGAAAAGTTAAATTTGCTTTAAAGAGGAAAGTAAATGTTTTTCTTCTATTTTCTGAAGGTCAATATTTCATTACAGCCAACTGTACTTTTCAATGCTGATAAAGTTTTACTTTGCCGTAGAAAAGCTTATCCAAATGGGCAGTATCTTTTGTTACTATTTAGGCATTTGCCATGTTCAGTTCCTTAGCCGTGCATTTTTGTGTAGCAGCAGATATTAAGCCAGAAAAGAGGATTAGAAGAGCTCGACGTGCAGAAAATCCCATTAGTTTCCGTTACCATAAGTGGGCTCATTTGGGGGTTCCTATGCTTATCTCAGCAGGAGATGACACAAAACTTTTTGCATACCCAGTGAAAGAATTCACCATGTTTTCTCCTCATGATATCTGTCCTGCGCCTCAGAGAACACCCATTCAACTAGTGCATAATTCTATCTTCGATCAACACAAACTGCTTTTAATCCAATCTTCGCAAAAGATAGAGGTTCATTTGCTACAACTAAAAAAGGTCTGCACCTCTGGAGGCTTTACAAAGAACGATGTAGTGGCTGAAGTCAAGAGTAAGGGATCTCGGAAGATAATTTGCAGCACCATTTCTAATTCAGGGGCGCTATTTGCGTACTCTGATCATAAAAAGCCTAGTCTTTTTCAATTGAAAAGGAATGAAGTTGGAAAAATCAAATGGGATGTTAGAAAAAGGGAGCTTCCTCAGATATTACCATTTGGCCATTCTATGATTTTTACTCATGACTCTTCCAAGTTGATAGTAGCAGGTCATGATAAAAGGATATATGTAAGCTAGCAACATGCTTCATCTCTATTATGATTAAATTGTGTTTTATGTAAAGTATGGGTACTTTTCTTCATAAGGGAATTTGTTTTGCTTGTCTTTGCAAGAATTTCTGAACTTATCCAAACTATGGTTATTTTACTCTGTACTTTTTTGATAATCATGCTCTGCATCATTTATTGTTTGCTATTCTGGCCCTTGCTTCATTGGAACATGGTAATTTTTTTTGTACCTGAAGACTGTTTAAAGTGAATTTATGTTGTTTGCCATTATTATTATTATTATTGTCCAGATAGGATTTGAGTGTCATTCAACTGTAATTTGCTATCATATGCTCATATAAGCTACAGTGTTTTTTCTTTATTTTTTGTGATTTGTTGAACAGTGTCCCTCCCCCCCCACCCCCACTCACACACAAATGCTTGAGAACTTGTGATGGTTATTATGATTATTTACCAGAATTAAGGTTGGACTAATTGTAAATTGATTTGTATAATTAACTTCTAAATTTCTCTTTTGGTTGATTTGCTTGTCAGTGGTTTCAGAAGTGTTGAAAAATAATCTATTTGTTTTATCAATACTCTTTGCTTTTGAATGTTATAGGTTGTGCATGTTGGGGGGGAAGATGAAGTTAAATCAGAATTACTACATACTTTTACACCCCTTCGCGAATCACAAGATCAAGAATTACCTCCAACTGAGCCACCCATAACAAGATTGTTTACTAGTTCTGATGGGCAGTGGTTGGCAGCTGTGAACTGCTTTGGGGATATATATGTATTTAACTTGGAGATACTAAGGTATTGTTTCTAATATGGTTAACTTTTTGTTTTAATTCAGGAGACCTATTACTGTGCTGCTTTGCCGCAGATAGCTTGGACATGTTATTGCTTAAGAAAATTGAAAATAAAAGTACAGCCCTTTGGGGGAGACACACACAAATACACGAGACAATCTTCAGAAGGTTTTGATTGGATGTTTGTTGCCTTTCTTTGTGGTAGTTTACAATATCATATTGTCTGTTTAGGTGTAAAAATAATTCAATTGGTAATTCCTATGGATCCCTTTTTCTTTGGCGTGCTCTTTGATTGTAGGAGGTGGCAATGACTGAATTTTTCGATATTGATATTCATATTTTGTTGTATTTAATAAAATAAACCTGCTTTTGCTACAGCCAGCACTGGTTCATTTCAAGATTGGATGGCGCCTCTGTTACAGCTGGTGGCTTTCCTCCCCAGAATGACAATGTACTGATAGTTACAACTTCCTCAAATCAAGTGTATGCATTTGACATAGAGGCCAAGCAGTTGGGAGAATGGTCCAAACGACACACATATGCTCTTCCTAGGAGATACCTGGAATTTCCTGGTGAAGTTATTGGGCTCTCATTCCTTCCATCAGAAACTTCATCTTCTCCATTGGCAACTTCATCTTCGGTTGTTGTTTACAGCTCCAGGTATACCTTTTTATTTTCTTTATAAATATGAATTTGACATCTTGTATTGGCGAAATGATAAAAAATTAAATGAGAAGTAAATGTAATGCAAAAGTACTTTTTCTTTTTTATATGAAACTAATGGCTTATTAATTTAATCCTCATGATTTATTTTATATTATTTATATGTTTGTTGTATTTATTATATGAGGACGAGCCTTGGCACAATGGTATAGTTGTTTGTGCCTTAGTGACTTGTTAGTCATGGGTTCGAATTCGGAAACAACCTCTTTGCATATGCAAGGGTAAGGTTGCATACAATATCTCTCCTTTTTATATGCGTATAGCGTGGAACTTTTGGGTAATGGAGTACATAGTTTTTTTTTTTGTATTTATTATATGTTTTATTCTGGGGTTTCATATATATCATGTCGGTTGGTTTCGGAATTGTGATATTAACCATTCCTGACTCAAAATAGGAACTATGAATTCTGAAAATATTATTTTCTTTTTATTTATTTTTGAAGTATTTTCTCATGTTTGGAAATTGTTCCATCTTCAGGGCTATGTGCTTGATTGACTTTGGGTTGCCCGTGGAGCAAGATGAAAGTGATATGCTAAATACTAAAGATTCAAGGGCAAGGAATTTACAAAATTTTAATTTTAAGAGGAGGATTGAAGTTATGAAGGAACATAATAGGAGGAATTTTGAAGTTATACCTTTCGAGAATCCTGTTTTATTTTTAGGTCATACTGCAAAAAATTCCATCTTTATGGTAGACAAACCATGGTTGCAAGTGGTTAAGAGTTTAGAAGGCCGACCAGTCCACAGACATATATATGGGACATGAGGCATTAACCAAACCTAGAGAATTGTTCTCAGCTTGAGGGGATACATGATGGGGATAAAAGTCCCTTGTTTTTCTTTTTGTCTCTTCAGGGCTGGGGATCTAGAGTCGTGTATTGTGTTATCATAATCAATTTTGTTCCATTAGTAGTAGCTTCACTTTACAATTTATTTTATTTTTTATTTACACATGTTCTGTACTTTTACTTTTGATAGCACAAATTTCAATCACTTGCTGGTTTTTGCTGCTTGTAGTAGAATCTTGACACTTATAATACTACATGATTAAGATGTAATTAAAATTTCATATAAAAGTGTAGTTTTGTGCTGTATAATCAATTTGTAGGAGGGAATAACCAATGTTTGGTTTGTGATGGACTACTTCATAAACTTAATTTTTTTGATACTTTCGTACTAATTCCCTCGACTGTTATTAATTATAATTTAGTATAACTGAAACTATTTTTCATAATCTCATGGTAAGGCATTAATAGGTCTAGGTTGCAGCAAGCGCAAAAAGAAGTACAATTTCATTTGGTCTATTCTTATTTTCTATTCTCTAATTTTGATCACTCGAATTCCACGGCTAAGTGAATAACACTAAAAGTATATTAAACTGTTGAATTTTCTATATATTTTTTTCTCCCCATTAATAAACTTGTGAGTATAAGAATTGTGTTTGCTAGGATCTGGAACCAACTTTATTTTTTACATTTTGCATTTTCTAATTTGGTCTATAACTTGCAAAGCAATGTTACACTTTCATTCTAAATCTTGCATCTTCCAACTTAGGCAATGAACGTGTGCTAACACTGTAATTTCCAATTACAAACATCAATTGAATATTACTCAAGAATGACTAGTGAAATCGGGCGTTTGTCCGTTTCCAAATATCTGTTATTTTTTTCCAATAGATCCATGCAGTTGGTTGGAGTCTAAGGATATAAAAAACTACGAGTAAAAGATTTTGTTGGATATCCTACCAAAACAAAATATTCAATAATTGTACCGAGTGTTATGAATGGATCAAATTTCAAGTGGGGTGGATTTCACAAGGTGGTGGGTCTGCCCCGAATATGAAGCTTGGCGTTTGATTTCATTTGGATACATTGTCCATTTTGGGGTGTGAAGCTCACTTACCTTGCCACATTTACCCACCCAAAGTGGTTGTGAGCTAGGCTGGCAGTGGCTGAACTTAATCAAGTGGGTCACTACTTATTACTATTAGCCCTTTGGATTTGATATATGCATGCTTCATGGTGAAATGACTTTTTCCTTTTTCTCTAGAATGAGTGGTGAAATTAGTCAATGCAGTTTTGTGCTTTATTATTACTGGTGAAAAAGGATGAATAGTGAATGAAGATACAAGGTTAGTGAATGGAGATATAAGATTGATTAAGTGGTTGAGGAGTGATGAAGGGAGAAAGAGAGGAGAAGGAAGAGGTCGCAGATTCAAATCACCTAGTTGACATTTCAAACAAAACTGATAAACTAACATTTGTCCATAAAAAAAAAAAAAGGATGAATAGTAAATACCATTTGAAAGAAAGAAGAGTTTCTGACTAGTATCCAAAGAAGACGACCTGGGAGGTCCCAGAGATGCCTGCCACTAATGACAACAAAAGAAAATGGAGGACAGAAACCTTATTCACTTTCCTATATTCTCTTAGGTTGCTCCCAATAGCATAGGCAGTAGCATAGCAGCAGATTAAAAAAAGAGAGAGGGTAAAATTACAACACAAGAGCTTTTCTTTTTTCAATATTTTGGAAAAAAAAGAAAAGAGAAAAAGGGAAAAAAAAAAGAAAGAAAGAAAAAGAAAAGAAGTTCCTTTTGACAGAAATTGAGTAGCTTCTCTCCTTTGACATCCATTCTTCTGGTCTCTCTTTCCACAGCAATGCAGCAACAAACAGTGACAAGGACTACAGCAAAATCACTCATTTCCCTTCATCAAAACCACCTGATCAGTGATGTAACAAAGAACTTGTTAGCTATTTCCTTTCAAATCTTTTTTTTTTTTTTTAGTAACAAAACAGAATATTCAAGACAAATGGATCTTCATTCACCTTGTTCCTCTGAGGCTAGTTTTCCAGCAAGAGACCTCTCTAAGAAACCAAAGTGCTTCTGGAATTTTGTTTTTCTCTGCATAAACCAACAAATTTAGCTCAACACAATAAAAAATGTGCAATTCAAAGGGCTGGTTGTAGTTATAACTTATATATAATTCAGAATGAAATGATTCAATGGAAGAATTGGCAATAGAACTTGAGTTGTACCTTTATTCTTGTCGCTGATACACATTGAGAAAAATCCAATGCACTCTCCACTGCTCCATTCCCTGAGAAACTATCTTGCTTCTGTTCAACAACAACAGAACCAACCCATTAGCATTTTTTTTAAGAAAAAAATTTGCTGCTAAGGAGAAACTATAGACACACATATATTATGTGAGTGACATTAACCTTGTGACTCTCCTTGGAACAGTTGAAAAAAGGAGAGCTTGCAGTGTCATCAAGAGGTGAAGGCTGTTGACTTCTGCCATATTCTTTGACCTTCTTGTTCTTCTTTTGGGATTCTTTGGCTTTAGAAGAAAGGCAAGGATACCAATTCTGACAATAGCATTCATTATCATAATGTGGAGGTCCAGAAGAAGCATCAGAGACCATGGACAAATCTTCCTCAGAGTACTCCTCCATTCTTGCTCCTTTTCCTTCACACTCAACAACACCACCTCTTCTCTGGTAGTAATTTTCAGAAAGAGAGGATTGGTCCAAATAATGGGTCCAACCTGATTCACTAGCACTACTGTATTGTGAAGCAGCAGATATATGATGATAATCCATTTCTTTCTTCTAGTATTAACTAGGCACCAAGGTTGGTGTTATTTTATAGATGCTTAATATGTATTCTATGATATGAAAATATGATCAAAGTGAAAGATGAAAAGATCATATATAGTGGTAGAGGACCTAGCTAGAGGTAGCAACTTTGCTCTATCTCCCTATGTCTCTTACCCCTTGTGCTTCCTTCTTATGTAGTTCTTTTTCTCAGCATAAGTTAGGAAAGGAGTAAAAGGAGAATTGATAAAGAAAAAGAAAAGAAAGAAAAAGAAAAATCATTAAACTAAGAAAGAGAGAGGGGGATTGCACCAGAATTCTAAACTGGTTGTGTCCTTTTGCACAATCCTTTCGTCTTCTTATTTTATCTTTATGCGAATGAATCAATATTGCCAGTTGGCCTTGTGAACGTGTGTGTGTACGAGAGTGTCTGCTAGTGAAAGAGTGAGAGATTGTGATATGGGGAGAGATTATGTATGATTTATGGCAGCATTTGCATTTGCATTACCATGATGCTCCCATTAAAAAGATGGTGCTGTCCTTTCAGGACAAAAGTTAATCTTAATTTGGCCAAGTCACAACTAATGATACTTTAATGATTAGCTTTTTGTTTCTATTAATGGCTACGAAGGCTTTGCAAGTTGACTCCACAATAAATGCACTCTGCTCCCTCTCCTAAGGCTTTGCCTATTTTCTTTCTTCCACACCCTCAAACATTGTGTGTGCTTTGCAACAACCAACAAACTATAGTTTCTCCCTTCATTTATTTCTCATGTTTGCTCAACATATACCATGTCAAAAACCAATATTTACCAATCAGTGAAGTTTACCAGTTGTGATGTGAGTGAGGGTTACTTTGGTTTCTTTCCCTACTTGACAGCTGAAATTGGGCAACTGGACATGTCACAAAAAGTTAAAGGGGGGGGGGGGGTGTTACGATTTCAAATTTTTTTATATGTATAATTGCAAGTGGAACCATCTCAGTTGTTGTTTAGTTTAGTTTGGTTATTCACTTTGACATAAATGACTACTTTGAGTAGTTGTTTGTTCTCTCGTACTAGAAGTTCTATGAATGTGAATCTCCTCAATAGAGCTAGACAGACCCACGATTCATTGAAAGAAACCACTAATGACCACCTGATCTGAATGTGACTCTAGTAAGAAGCATTTGTGCATACAATCAAAGACTGCCAGTTAATTACTTATTTGAGTTTTATGTTTTCTTAATGCTTAATTTCTCTCTTTAGTCACAAGAGGTTTTACTTGGTCATATTTTTTCTAGTGTTTTCCATTTTTCATGTCATTGCTTTTCTTTTGGTAAATAAATGTGGTACGATTGGAGACATCTCAATTATTATCAGATAGGACGTCAATGACATGTTGGAGTTATCAGTAGAGACTCACCTAAAAAGAATAAATAGTTCTACCTGATAGCAACTATCTTAACTTTAATCTTGAATGTCAAGAGATCTTTGAGAGAATTGCTCAATTCAAACTCATTGATGAAAAAGATGAAAGTTTGATCCAAATCTCTAATCACTTATATCAACTCGCATTGAGTAGTTACCATTTTTTTTATTCAAATACAAAACGTTACCCATGTGGTATATCACATAATTTCCTCAATAAATACACTTGAAAGTTATGCAGGAGTCAAATTTAATGCAGAAAGCGAACCACTCAAGCCTTGAGAGGACAATGTACAAAAGATAACCATGAGGATGCAAGGGAGTCTAGTACAATTCAGATTCAGAAATGCCACATAGGTACAATTTGCTCCTAGTGACAAAAACCCACCTCGTCCAAATGGTAGAAAATCCATATAGTACTTACGACACTCCTAGGCCCCACTTGAGGTTTGCTCTACCTGTGATTTGGGTGGGGAAAATATTGTCACATTTGGGTAACATTAGGCTTGGAATCTGATATTATGTATGTAGCTTATTGTATGTACTATGTACTATGCAATGCATTGAACAGTAAAAAAAACAATTCGTCGGTTGACATGGGAAACGTGATAATAATATTATGAATAAATCTTGCTTTTCCTAGATTGGTTTCATGCCCTATTTACTATTTAGAATTAATCAATTAAGGGTAGTCACCGACCCTACCACATTGCAAGAAGCCGGTGAACCCTCTCTAAATCTTTTTTATTTTTTCTTGTGTCGATTGACAATGAAATGTGACTTTATGTAAAGATCATAGGGCCACTATATGATTCTGGTCTGACTCCAATTGGTCCCGCACCTTTTAATAGAATGTGTCCCTTTGCAGGTTTCTAATGCATTCTGCTCTGTTAAGCACTGGGGTTATCCATCTCAATCATATATCTACCTGTAGAAGGTTCATGTCTAATCCATCATCTTAAATAAACAAAACAAACATACACTATTATGTAAATGCAATAATCATGGAATTTAAGAGTTAGGACCGCTATGTTTATCTAATAATGATGAGAACCAAACTGAGAATCTCACTCTAAATCTAAATGGTGTTGTCATGCCTATCTTTTCTGCCTTCACTGAATTTGTTGAACTAAGTAAAGCAGTTATAAAATACAAAATTTACTTTCTAAATATTTAATAGTGTTGTATACTTAAAAATTAAAAGTAAACTCTAAATATTTAATATAATTGTATACATAAAAATTAAACTTAAACTCGAGAATACTAATTAAAGTGATTAAAGTAAGTAACTGTGATAATTTTGGAGTCTATTTGAGAACACTTTTTTTTTTTAATGTTGTTATATAAAATAATAATTTTCATATACTGTGTGTAATCATTTCTAATTTGTTCCAGGTGTGTTACTAGTATGAGACCGTACGATTGGAATGAAGATACTATAGTGTAGGAACTGAATTATAAGTATGATGTGTAAGTAAGAACTAAAAATGTAGTATTTTTTTTTGGAAATGCAAGATATTTAATTTTAATTTACTCTCTACCTTCCAATATGTTGTCATAACACCAGCATAAAGTGTTATAATAATAACATACGTCGAAGACCAAATCCAAAATAATTGTACTAGACTAGATTGAAAGGATTTTTTGTACAGTCAATTTAAAAATGAGTGTACATATTAATACCATAAATATATTTTTAACCAAATTTGTCGAAATGGAAAAAAAAATTATATAGATGAAAATCACGTATGGTTACATCCAAAGCACTTATTTTAGAAGAAGTCTCATGTTCCATCTGAAAATAAAGTGACAATATGATAGTAAGGCTTAATTAAGTCTCTGGTCTTTAAAATATTTTTTAATTTTGATGTTTTTTTTCCAAATAATGTTCTTATTAAACATTGTTCTTTACTGAATAGTTCTTTTCTATTTTTCATTTTTTTAATTTCTCCAAATATTATAAATTTTCCTTTTAGTCTTTATACTTTACGATTTTTTTATTTAGTTCTTCTAAATATGGTGAGATATTCTCATTAATCCTCCTAATTCACCTTAAGGAGTGTACATATAAACACCAAAATATATAATTTAACCAAATCTGTTCAAAGGGAAAAAATATAGATGAAAAACAGTACTCATGGTTACATTCAAAGAACATGTTTTTTTTTTTTAAAAAAAACTTGTGTTCACTTTAAAAATATAATATAAAGATATTATAGTGAGGTTTAATTCAGTTTTTATCTATAAAAAATGTATTTTTTTTTCATTTGATTCTTTTTTTTAAATGAAGTTTTTATAAAACATTTATCTTTACCCTTTGTAGTTTTCGTGTTCTATTTTTTTTTGAAGGAGTCTTCTATTATAGATTTGTGTTTTAGTCTTTAAAAAATGTTACAAGTTTTTCATATGATCTTCTTACATATTACCAATTTCTTATTAGGTCTCTAAAAATAGAATACTAAATATTTAGATGAACTAAAAATAAATATAGAAAGAACTATTTAATATTTTTTTATAAGAGATTTATAAATAAATAAATAAAAACAAAAAAAAACATGATGATAAAGGATGCTTCTAAAGAAAAAGACATAAACCAATCAAAACTCATCCACGTAGATGAGCAGTTCAAATCATCATGTGCTATGGACTCATACGTTCCTTCTACTGCTATACACTGTCAACTAAAAGATAGAGAAATTGAAAAAGAAAGAAAAAGACACTAAAATAATACCCATGACAGAAAGTATCTCATAGACCTTTTCATTTGTTATTATCCAACTAGCAGATACTACTATATCACTGTGCGAGTATGGGGGATTTTCCAGCAGCACAAAATTTTTGCAACTTTAGTCCCCTTTCAGATGGCAAAGTCAAAAATTGCTTATTGCAACAGTGCCTAACCACCGACTAGAAATTCAAAGTCTTGCATGCACCCTTTTTTTCTACTATGCAACTTTCTTTCTCTTTCAAACCCCATCCATGCTACACTACATATCACACGTGATCAAAGTCAAATCTTAAGGTCTAATTTCTACCTATCTATACAAGAGGTTCATAAGGTGGTGTTGTAACTTGGAAGGTTATGAATAATTCTAAATTTTATTTATGCATCGCCCAAAAGGGAATAATAAGTCTACAATATGTGGATAATTAACTCAATTATTATCTAGGAAGTGTTAGATGATTAAGAATTCCACATTGTATGCATGGCCCAAAAGGGTTAATAAGTATACAACATGTGGCTAATTAGGTCAATTATTATTTACTAAGTGGAATGTTATTAATTAATGAATGAGAAATTATGAAGCATGAAAATTAATGTAGTGGTTAATATAAATCATGAGTGACTGAGTGAGTGAGAGTGACTAGTGTATGCAGCAGACGTTAACATAATTTAAAAGTTAAAACTCACTTGTTCTTCTTCAATTTGTCCTTCAAAAACAAAAGTTGAGTCAATGTGAATTCTGAAGCTTCACAGTGGTGATGG
Organism: Glycine tomentella; assembly: GCA_007407185.1. NCBI lineage: Eukaryota > Viridiplantae > Streptophyta > Magnoliopsida > Fabales > Fabaceae > Glycine > Glycine tomentella. The sequence continues at coordinate 2,289,680 of PYAF01006013.1, read as the reverse complement.
TAAAATGCCAACCAACTCTCTCAAAGCGGTAACTCGCACACGCACTTGTCAGCTAGCTCAGGACCACGAACCACCCTAATGATGTCAATGATTTCTTTTTTCTTTTTTTATTACAATGGTGTAAATGATTTTTTTCTTCTTCAGGTTTTTACAATGGTCTAAAAGATTTAAAGCTAGATAAAATTATAACAATAATATTTGAGTAAATTACATTGACATCTTGAATTTTGTTTTTTATTTTACACATTATATATATATATATATATATATATATATACTAATCTTTTTAATTGATTAACATACGTTTGATGTCAGTGTATACACGTTTGATGTCTTACACTAACTCTCCTTATATATTTTCTAAAAAATTTAACAAATATTAGTGTAATTTACTGATGATATTTACATTTTATACACATATTTCATTGTATAATAACTCTCAACAATAAAAACTATAGAATCTTACGGTCTAACTTGGTCTATATCTTTTCGTTTGCTAAATAAGTTGTACATCAATTTTTTAACATTATATTTATTAGAGATATAGAAGATTAATATTATTAGAATTGGCTCTGTAAGTCACAATGCATTCACGTAAACTGATTTTTTCATTTTGAGTAAAATCCATCTTTTAGTCTTATTATTTTTTCCTATTTTCTCTCATCAAAACCATGAATTCTAACAGTATATGAATACCTCCCTTAATTTCTATTCTATGCATATACACGCTTCACAAAATCAAAGGAGCAGTTATAAAAGAAATAATTAAGGGACCATAATTTTTTTCCTCAAAATTATCGTAAAGAAACATACTCTAGACAAATACAATAAGGTATATAAGAAAAGAAAGGGTGTGAAAAGGGTAATATGTAATAAATATATTTTTCTATTCAGTAATATTGAATTTGATTTTTTAACATCATCACGATCTTTCCTCTCCCTCTAGATTTAACTTTTAGAAAGGTCAGCTTTGAATTTTGGTTGTCTTTTGCGAAGGACTTACCTGACCTTGAATTCTAATTTCACTGTTCTTTTCCTATTCAGTAAATTTCTCAACATTGAAAAGTAATAAAGTATAGGTACCTTCTCTGCTAATGGGTTGACAACTCACATGATTTTTTTATACTGCTCAACATGATACTATCCGGCCTTCTTAAGTTGGAATAAAACGAATGCCATCATAAATATATGAGAAAATTATTCTAATTTTCCTTCTATTTTATATTTATTAAACAAAATAACTTCTATCACTAAAATCTACCCAAACCCCCTCCTATTGTTAAACATGCTACACTCGAATCCAATTTTTTTTCTATTTGTAAAATATAGACTTAATTATAATATAATTGGTCCCTTAATTATAATTAAAAATTTAATTAGATTTCTCAATTATTAAAAACATCACAATTGTGTCATTTTCATAAGCTTCGTTAGTTTATTTGATAAAATTTTTATAAATATTTTTTTTTACATAAATTGTATTAACCATCAATGTAAAATTATATTTTTATGTCCGCTGTATTGCCAACCCATATAAAAATATATATTTACATAAGTCATAAATCTTAACAA
>PYAF01006013.1:2267279-2288008 GCA_007407185.1 Glycine tomentella | reverse complement strand
ATTTTTATTATAATTAAGAGATTAATAATATATCGAACATAAAATATGCATAAATATCTTTATCATATATTTTCTCTTATTGTACAAACACTCTCAATTTGTTGAAAACTAAACAAAACTCTTTTCTAGTTTATAAATCCAGTACAATTAAATTCCTTTATAACAGTAAAAAAAATAAAATCATTAATTCTTAGGAGGTGTTTGATAGACAATATTTTTTTTTCAAGAATCTTAAAGTAAGAAACTATGATTCCCATGTTTGGTATGTAATTAATAAAAAAGATTGACAAAAAATTATGATTCTCGATAATCAATTTTAGTTTACTTTTCCACAAAAACATTTTTAAGGAAGGGGAGAAGAATCCAACTTTCTAAAGTGAGAAAATATTTAGTTATGTATTTTACATGAATCTTTAACAACATATTAAAACTAATCAAAGGGATTTTGCACATGCTCAAGAATCATGATCCTCAAGAATAAAAAATTTAGTATAAAAAATTTATTCCCCACCAAAAACGCCCTAACTAACAAAAGTTTTAGAATAACTTTACAATATTATCTCAAAAATAACTTTATAATAAAAAATAAATAGTAAAATAAATTAGCATTTCATATTTAAAAAATATTTCAATTATATAAAATTTAATTAAAACATAATCACTTGAATTATTAATAATTAAGATAGAATAAGATATTTTTAAAATCATTTTTAAGAATTAAATAATAAAAAATAAGATCATATTTTATTGATTTATTTATTAATAATTCACATGATTAAGTTTTTATTCAATTATTACAATATTTTTTAAATAATCCTTGTTAGAAATAATATTTATCATCATTTATTTTCTTCTATTATTTTAATATTATCTAAAAATTTGTATCGTTTATATATTAACGATTTCAAATTTTTACTGTTGCCCGGAGATTTTTAATTGTGTAATATACATAAAATAGAACGGTTTTGGTTGGGTGTAAGTGTATCATATTTATAAAATACAACGAGTTTTAGAGATTTTAGACATGGAAGAAGTGTTATATATGTAAGAAATTTATCATGTCAGACTATGAGCTACTTCCGAAAAACCTAATTTTTTTTTTTTTAAAAAAAGCGTATACTCTAAGCAATGATGATTGCTATATATAGGCAGAAATGTGGCCTAGCTATATATTTAGTTAAGCTATTACTGGACGTTGAGTAATTAATTATGATGATAATAATAATAATTAACTTGTTATTGTCCCTCGTGATCATAATTGTCAATATAGCTTTGTTTTGATGTTGTACCAAATAAACTGAAACTTTTTTTAGCCAAATAACATGATTTGAAGAACATGTAGGATCTAACGCAAATATAAGGCCCTTCACATGAGTTTTTTTTATTTTTATTGACCACGGTATCCTTCACGAGAGATGTAATATTACTCAAGCTAGGTAAAATTATTATAAATGATATTTTTTTAATATTTAATATAATTATATATTATATACTTAAACTTAAGATTTTTAGTTAAATTAAAATAATTCTATACTAATTAATTCATGCGCTTGGTGTAATTCACATGAATTTCTTCGTTGGCTTTGGGTATTGTGGGAAATATTTTATTATTCCTAGAAAATAACATGAAAATAAATTTTTATATTTGATAAAAAAATAAAAAGCATTTTCAATAAAAAGATTTTTGGAAATGTTAATTTGTGAGGGTAATTTTTTTTTTTGTGTGTGTGTGATAATTAATACTAAACTCTCATTCTAATAGCTAAAATTGTGAGAAAATGTCATAATATTTGGAATTAAAAAAAATATCAAATGAATTCTTAAATTGAAATTTGATAGTCTCGTTAGTATCTGTGATTAACTTTGTTATGAACTATTTTGATAGTAAGTTGTACATATTATATACTAAAAAATAGTCATTTTAATTTCAGGAATTTATTTGTGCTACTATGACAACGTCCCATTGATTTATTATATGTCAGAATTAGTTTTAATAAAATTAAAGTTTATCATTAAAAAAACAAAATACCAAATTATTTTTTGTTGTAAAAACATCACATTCAGAGACAACAAAAAATCCAAGTTGTTGTGTGGCAGTGGCTATACGGGTGAATGCATAAAAAAAAAAAAAAATAGCCGTGGGTGTCACGTGTCAACAGAATGGGGAATAGATGTTTTACTCAGGTGTCAACCAACGACTACTTATATAAGAGAATACCATAAAAATATGTTAATATTCACATTCTGTTGCAAATATAAGTGAGAAAAGTGCTATATATGGTGCAAATTAAAGCACTTTTTCATAAAAGTTATGTTTTCTAATAATATATTTTTCCAGTAAAAGTAATCTTCATAAATATTTATAAATGACATAGCAAATATAACAATATTACCGACTATTATCCATTAAAAATAAAGAAATTTTGCATTAAAACATAGTAGAGTGCATTTGTTAGGGTGTTACTGATATGCTTAGCCTTTTAAAAGTGGTATACAGGATTAATTGGTTAGTCATTATTTAATCCTGTGTTCTTGTTTTAAATAGTTTCTAACCATCATCGAGTGCTTGGTGAGTTGGTCACTATTAAACATAGTCAAACTTATCAAATAATGTAGTGATGTAAAATTGAATGACAATAATGTATAAAAAATATATAATTATTTATTTGATTTCTATACCAATATAATCTATACATTTTAGTTCCGATAATTAAAACTACATATTTTAGTCTATATACAAAGCAAAATCTCTATGTTTTAATTTTAGCTGTCAAATATCATTTAATATCGTTAACTATGAAATAACATGGTTCCCCTAACATAGTGTTGGCATGTCTACGCTTATGTTATTATTTTTGTTTTACTCCCTATATATATTTATACAATTTTTACGTTTTAGTTCATATATTTATACAATTTTTATGTTTTAGTTTTTTATACAAGTATCTTTTTTTTTTTTAATTCCTATCAACACATTTTTCCTCTCTTCTTCGTACTCCTTTTTTTAATCGGCAAAAGGAAAATGTATATTATTGGGTACCCGAAGTACCAAACAAAAAACGAAAGGTGTAAATAGTTTGTTCTCTCGTGAGTTTGGTTTATGTCTCTCCGTGCCTTTTGTTAATCTCTTTTTTGGTTTAATAATATTTCTTGGCTTGTTGTTTGCTGAATTCCGTTAAGTGATGTCAACCTAATTGGTACTTATTACGCAATTCTTTTTCCTTTGCAACAGCCATGCATTCTCTTTTGATTAAAAAAAATGAGATGTCGAACTAATCAAATGATGAGTCAACCAATCATTATATAATTAATTACAAAACCTAGTTTAATTTTACTACCATGTGAGTATAAACAATTTTTACATTGTCAATCAATTATATATAAATCATTATGGATATAATTTTTAAATAATATTATTTAAAATTAACAGTCTTATTATACATAAAAGTATTAGATGACTGTATAAATACATTTAAACTGTAAGTGCATTGTAGGTAGATTCTATAACATGTCTTTACACTATTGTTAATGCATACAAATTCAATTCCTAGATTCTATAACGTGTCTTTACACTATTTAAGCATAAAAATTCAATTCCTATATATAAAAGCCTCATAGCATAGGTAGATATAAAAATCAAAGTGCCGAAAAAACCACTCAAACAACAAGAAGTAAATATTTTTCGGTCCGTAGGGCCACTTATGGCATGAAAAGAGGTTTCAAATTATCATTTATAAGACCATAGGAAAAAGGTTACATTATTTTGAAAATGAAATAACAGCTAAGGGAGAACTTGAAATTCCAAAGCCATTCTTTTAAAATGAAATTGTAACCACGAATGCATGGGTACTCATAATCATAGTGTTAAAAATTAGTTGAATATGTACATGAATGATGGAGGCAGAACACAAGTAGCTGTAAGTGAGTGAGAGAGAGAGAGGCAATAGCAACAGAACGAAGAGCACTAGCTGTAGCTGCGTATGATTCAGAAAGGAAAGCGAAGATCCAGTTACCACTGGCCATGTTTTTCGGGTGATATTCTGTAGCCAATGTTTCAATGTCTCACACACAGTGTTACATTACATTATATTACATGTCAGCAACATATATTAAGGCCATGCACATGTGATCGTATCACCCTATAATCCCCAGTTATGATCTGCTGACGAGACTTCTTTCCCTTCGTCACAAGATACTTGTACTTGTGTGACTGGTTATCACCATTACACACACTACTTTCCTGTATATTTATGGCCTTATACAATTTCACCTTACATCTTATCATATGTAAATCTCATAAAAATTAGACTCATATATAAGAACGTAAGTTAAATTTTCATTATTAATGTAAAGGCTTTATTATAGAATTTTTAGCGTCATAGAATTTCACTTTACTTGTTACAATTAATCCATATGATAAAGATTGAGTTAATATATTATAAGGACGTAAGTTATAGTCTTCTTTTTAATATAATTTATTTTATTAATAAATATTAGTGATTAAAATGTTAATTTTGTTAATATAATAAATTAAACCTATGACATTCTCCTCCTATATTTCTGTTTTAATTATTTAACTCTCCTTATATCTTCTTGAAGATCTTATTGACACATAATCTATATGTATCTATTTGAGTATTGTTAATATTTGTGATCTATATTTGATGTTTGTGATATCTTGGAACCTAACTTATCTAAATTTTCTTTTAACCAATAAACAAAATAATTACACTTCATTTAAATTATGTTTATCTCTGTTTTTTTATTTGAAAGACCAAAACAATTTTATTAAGACATAAGTAGGTCAAATCAAAATAAAGCACCACCAGACGTGCCTTATTTCTCATCACCCAAAAGTACAAATTACAACACCCTTTATAAAACAGCAGTGCATAAAACAACCCCCCCTTCTCGCATAAACGAAAATTCCCAATCATAAAACAATCCCCCTCGTCACTTAAATTATGCTTATCTTTAATAAAACTTTATTAAGCTATACTAATATTTTATTACAAGAATTGTTGAGATAAACTCAATTTTCATTAGAACAACAAAATAAAACTGCGTATATTTTGTCACATATGTTTGGTCTTTAGTCTTTGAAAAGTCAACCTTCAAATTTTAGTTGTATGTGTATTCGGATAAGAAAGGAAGTCGTGTTTACAAATCTACATTTCTTATTTTCAAGGTGTTTGTGGATTTTTAGATTTTGAGTTTTAAAAAGCAAATTTTAAAATAGAGCATGTTCTATTGAAATGGAACTAAAATGCTATCTTCCCTTACCGAAAAAAGAAATGGATCTAAATGAATTTTTAATTCTATTTCCAAAAATTATCATAGTTTAAGGGTTAGATTTTTAGATTTTGCCCCAATTTTTTTTTTCAATAAACGCATTCTTCCACTATCATATTTGTTTGTTATTGTTGTCATTATCATTATTATAATTATTGATATTATTGTAATTACCATTGTACTTATATATTTATATTTATAAATTTACTATAAAATAATTAATTTAAATATAAAATCAATTACTACAAACAACTTCATCCTTGGAAACGATTCTCCTAGACAGTTCAAATGAACGGATAGTTTTAAAAGCACACGTAATATAAAATCTTTTAATTCATTTTTCAGGAACCAATTTTGTTTCGGTTAAGATTGACAAACAGATTCAGAATACTACTACTAAAAATAAATAAATAAATAAAGGGTTAAATTAATTTTTTAGTCTTACTTATTATTTAGATTCAATTTTATTTTCTAATTTTTGTAGATTCAATTTGGGTATCTAATTTTTAAAATCATTTCAATTTTGGTCTTCAAGTTTTTTTTTTTTAATTTGATCCTTTAATTTTGAAAATTGATTTTTTTAAATGTGTATTTTGTGACAATTTAAAATCATTTAGTAGTGATTTTGAACATGATTTCTTATAACTTAGACAAAAGGAACAAATTGAACCCAGAAAAAATTAAAGGACCAAATTAAATAAAAAATAAATAAAAAGACTAAAAAAAACCTAAATAAAAACTCGGCAGTTACCTTTTGAAATATTAATGGCTTAAAAACATTTTGGAATACAACTCACTGAAATAGAATGTCTCCAACGAAATTAAAAATAAAATACAAAACTACCAAATGTTGGAGCATGAAGCAAATCATTATAAATAAGACGAGTTTGAACCTTGAAATACCAATTGCCCCATATATAGCCTTCATTGGCTATGCTAGCAAATGCAAAAATATTAAGTGGCTTTTACTTCTTTGATTCCATTAGCTCCAAACATATTATCACAGTGAAACCCCATTATAAGAATCCACGAGGAAACAACCTTTTGACAATAAAATTGAATATAAAGAAAAAGTGACGAACCACAATTGCATTAATCACGGAAATAGAATAGCCAATAGCAAAACATATTATAAGATGGTGTCTGTCTTAAATGGGTGGAAAAAACTTATCAAGTTTGCATGGTAAAGAATAGAATTCATCATTCTTAACATATGAGCTGTACAAGCTGAACCTTTCCCACCACTGCAAACCGATGGCTTTACGTGCCGCATCATCTTCACGGGACAGTGTGACATCCAAAACGAAAGCAACCAAGGCAGCAACTGTTGTGTGGGACATGAAGATCACAGTCACAACATCATTGAACTGCACACTCATTCAAATAATGAAATCAATATTATTAATCACTCACTAAGGAAGTGGGAAGTATGTCACATGGCATAAATGAAATTTGTTTTAATTATTTGTTCCGTTCTTATACTTGTACCATCTTTACGTTTCAGTCCTTACAAATACATTTATTAATCCGTTTTGGTTCTTATACATACATATTTTAGTCCGTTCTAGTCCCTATCATTCAAAATTGTAGACTAAAATGGATTAAAAAATGTGTGTAGGAACTACTAAAATGAAGATTGTGCTCGTTCATGGATCAAAATGAATAACCACTAAATTTCAACGATGAGTTTTGGTTTAAGATATCCCACCCATCTAGGAACTCCATGATGTTGCTTCACATGATAATATTCTGTGAAATATTGTGGTATGGAGAGGCCTAGGAAGAATGAGAAGCCCAACACAAATTTGGTTCTGAAATTGTTGAGGTTACAGAATTGGAGAAAACCAAGACCCGCAGAAGCTACACATCCCAAAATAATAGCCAACACTGTTAAGTTCTATCTATATGAAAACACAAAGACTATTATTAATTAGAGGGAACTTACACACATAGCCGAATAACACACAATACAATGCTGCAATAATTGGCATAGGTACTGAAGCAAAAAATGCTCCAAATTTGCCTGGTTGAAGAAAAAATAACAAGCATACAGCATGAGATATCATGTCATTTAATAAATAGAATAACAAACGGAGGGAAGCATAAGAAACTCGATACTTGAATTTAATTAATTAATAAAAGAAAAGAAATTTATTTGTTCATGAAAATAGTTTCTTATCCTATCATATTAGACAAACTAACTCAGCCCTTAAAGTGAGAGTTGCCATCTACCCATATAAACTATTTTTGGCCATATCACTGTTCCATGTTGGATCTCCAACACTATATACTACCAAGACTCTGAAATTATAAATAGCAGAGTATAGAAAGCCTACACTACAATGGTTCATGAACAATAGTTTCTAATTAACAACGAAATCTTATCTCACTAGGTGAGGTCAGCTATATAGATCACACATCGCCACTTGGCAGAGTTGAAAACAACAATAGTTTCTAATCATTGGCCAAAATAAAAGAAAGAAAATCATTGGTTCATCAACATTAGTTTCTCATCTTATCATATTAGACAGACTAACTCTATCCTAAAATCTAGCTCATAACGTGAAAGTTGCACCCTTCTCATATACCACTATTGTTGGGCATATTACAACTCTGTTGGATCTCCAACACTAGAATACTACCAAGACACTGATATTATGAATAGTATAAGATCATATTGGTCTACCATACCAAATATAGAGAAGAAAATCATAAAACCAGATGATATTTGGACGACTCTTCGGCTTCCTGCTTTTGTCAATGCCAACAACCCAGCATTTTCCCTGTGAAATAGAAGTAAAGCATAAGCAACCCTGTAATGTAAACCAGCTATAAAATTGAGACCTCTAGCAAAAATTTGGCTGAACTTACACTGATGCCGTACATCCAGTTATAGAACCAAACATGCCATTGAGCAAAGTACTTACTCCCTAAAATCACAATAACAATGACACAGTAAAATGGCCTCACAAAGTTTTATGTACGCAAGAGTCAAGGGAGACTTGCAAAGTTTGGTGAATCCTACCATCCATCCAGCTCCACGGCTGATAACAGATGGTGGCACTGGTGTTGCACTTCCATATCTTGCCACGGCATAACATGTACCAGTATACTGCATATAAATGTATATCTAAAAGTGTTATGTTACAAGGTAAACAAATAGTGAGGACAAGATGAATATCTAACTGATTTTTCAGTTTTACATGGTTTTCTTTAAGATAAACTATTGACTAGTTACTGCAGTTTCATTATGATTGAGAGACATGGGATTCTATTAAGAGGTATAGTGTAATGCCTACCTCAAAAAGAGATACAAAAGAAGCAGCTATCATAGCAAAAGCCTCCCCAGCATTGAAAGTAGGAGACCCCCATGGGAAGAAGCGAGGAAAATACACCCTGCGTAAATGGTGAACTTTAAGCCCATCTGCTTAGACCCCTAAAGGCTTATATACATGTAGATGTAGAACTAATAAAAAACGAGCAAAAGTGGTAGTAGGACTCATAAGATTATGTTATATGAACACTTCATAACCTCAAATCAATCAATCGAATATTGATTAAATATTGATTAATATGTAATCGGTCGAACATTACTTGAAATCAACTATTCTGTTTAGAAATGAAATAGTCCAAATGTTCCCGGAAATTCTTGCTATACGCAAAACCATTAAGCATTTTTGCACAACTAAATTTTCATACATACATATAACACATTTGTTGTTCATGTGGCACTATCTTCACATTTCTTAATCTCAAACTTTCTATAATTTTCTTTACAACAGAAAATCATGTTAACCTTCAAAAGCATTAAAATGATAGATCATTAATTGCGAAAAAAAACCAGTGTTAAGTTAATCTTACCATGGAGCGGCACTCATAAGTCCAACACGATCAGTGCGGCAACTATTCTGTGTACTTTCTGGCTTGTGGTTATACAGAGTGCATAAAGTTAGAAACAGTGCAAATAACCTTGCACTTGAAACAGTGAATAGCACTGAATACCGGTCAAATATAGGCTTCTTGGTGCCAATATAACGATTAAGATACTGCAGAAGCATAGAACACCATCAAACACTTGGACAAAAGTTAAAGAAGAAAAATTAAATTGGCTTAAATTTCTTACTGTCCTATTTTACATTTTTTAAATTCTTTCTATAAATTTAATATATCATCACACAACAACTCTGCTAATCTACTTCATTTGATAGATGTATTAGAGCTGTTCAGATGAACTTTTTCGTAAGCACTTATAGACCAAAAAAACATGAAGAAAAAATGAAATAGATTTCTCCCATATGTTAAAATTAGTTTATACATGAGTTAAAATCAGCTTATTTCATTTTTCTTTCTTGTGGAAAAGCTTTTATATCCAAACAGGGCCTTAGCAACTTCTACCAAAAAATAGGCCTAATTTTGCCTAGCACTTGCACCAAATAGTTCTTCTTGGTAAATTTGTATACAAATCTTGGATTGGTTGGCCCACCAAGATCAAGATGGATAATGCAACCAGAGCTACAACTATTACAAAACTAATTACTTGCCTGCGAGATGAAAATAAAGATAATTAGTGCCGGTAGCCCAACTTCAACACATTTTGCCAACTGCAACATTGACCAAGAAGGGGGGATATAAAGCTGTTGTCAATTCAAAACTTACAGAAAGCTAACTGAATAGAACATATGGAACTAGAAATCACAAATACCATGGGGAAACCAAGTCGATATAGACTGAGTCCAGTGAAAGTTACATAAGGGACTACACAGAGTGGACTAAGAAACCTGAGATAATTGAAGTAGTTAACAAGTTAAAATAGTTATTGAAGAAGTTTATCAGCTGATGAAACAAGCCAAGAAAATCAAACCAACCTAACAGCATTCCTCCATAAACCGAAAAATCCAAAAGCCATCTGGAAGCATGAAGTTATGATCAAGGCACCTTGAATCCCTCTCATTGTCTGACTAAACCTCTAGAAAAGTCAAGCATATTATGGGATACGTCAGCAAATATCACAAACAGAAAATGAAATGTTCTCTAACATGTAGCGAAAATATATGAAGCAAAAATAGTTCCATTGACCTCATAGGGATCTGTGTATGAATTATATCTGCTGGCTTGAATAATAGACATTATAGGTATTATGTAAGTGTATGAACCAACAACGACAATTGGAAGTCGAGTTCCAAATAAAGATTGAAGAAATGTGCTTATTCCAGAAACAAGCAGAAGTGTCTGAATCACCCTAGCCTTCTCAGCCTACATTGAATCAAAGCATTTAGTTTCTATTTATAACATTTAAAACCTCAAAAGCAAACAAAAAATGTAAAAAATGCTTACATTTCCTCCACCCATTTGAGGAACAAGTATAGTAGGAATCAGAACGATAATGCCAAGAGTCAGAAGGTAATGCTGAAACCCCAATAGCAGTGCTTCTCCTGCATCATGATGAAACATTCAATTAATCATATAGTCTCTAGTCTGTATTATTTTAATAAAAATTCTTCCTTTCAAATCTTCCAAAAGCAAAATGTGACATAACAAAATTTCCTGAACAAACTTGGAATCCTTGTCACACAAGCTACAACACGTAATTAGCTAGTAATGCATGATACATAAACACATTATCATTGTAATGATATGTTAGCATTTGTGTTCTAAATTTCAACAAATTACCAAATTTAGAATCAATAATAATTCTCATTATCATCATTACTATTATTATAAGTAAAGAACAGTGTACGAACGCCATGGAGGAGGACTCTTGATGCAATATTGAACTCCAGGTAATTGCTCTTCCACAGCATGTGGCTTCACCTCCTCCACTTTTTTGGCGCCACCTGCATTTTTGTTAGTACCACCCCCAGAGTTGTTGTCAGGGGCACTGCTTGCGTTGTTGCATGCAGCATTTTCTTGAGCCATCTTTTGCAGGCATCAAATTAGAAGAAACGTTGAAAATGACTGATCAATTTTCTAATTTAAAGAGAATTGTATTAATTTCAATTGAATGGCCAAATAATTGAAGATTTGGTTTTATCAGTTGCACATCGGGGATTATACACCATTATTTCTATTAATTAATCACATAAAACGGTCTAGTACATTAATACGTTGATTAATTACAATGCTATTCATTTCTGAAGTTTTCAAAACTGGTCACCTCTGGATTTATTTTATACTACCAATAAGATATTGCAGAATAATGGAAGAAAGTTACAATGTTTTACTATCTATCAAAAACACACACTCACTAACAAAAGTTAATCTAGTTGGTAAGGATTGGATCCATATTCCACAAGGACATAGTTTGAATTCCGCTATCGATATGAGAATTTTATTGGTGGACTATCTGTAACTGTATAAGCGGTTGTGAGTCTAGAGACATGCCTTAATCCTGGTGAAAAATCCAACTCACCTAAATTTTTTCCCATAAAAAAAAAAAAAAAAAACACTTCACAGTACACACTGCCAAAAAATTTAACGGGAAATGGACAAATGGTGGGTTCAAAAATAGATTTAAATCTCGTTATTACGGTTGACATGAAGAGAGTGTCTAGAACTTTTCATATTCTTGTGGTCTTGTCAGAATGTAGTGGCTTGAGGTTATCGGGATGGAAAATGTTTGAAGGTAATTTTGATGATATCAAAGGCGTAAAAACATGTAATTTGATGAATGTACAAACATGGCTTTGGAAAGATAAAAACTGCCTGCATTGAAATTATTCCTCTGCATCAATTAACAGAACCAGGAAGTAAAATGAGCAAGAGCTTAAACTTTTGTGGCATTTTAGGCCTACAAAATTAAGATAAACAACTTACTTAAGCAACTATGCATGGAAGTTGTTCTTAGAGCAACTCCAACAGCACTGCTAATCTCAGTTGCTTAAAATTAAGAATCGGTGCTTAACTAAAGTTACAATTGGAGTAAGTTTTTTTTTTTTTTTTGAGATGCCATTGGAGTAAGTTACGTGGCATTGCTTATACAAGCAACATTCAGTGATATTGCTTAACCATGTTCTTTAAAAAAGATTATACTTTCAGCATAGGCCAGAATCATTGGAAAGAAAAAAAAAAAGGAAAAATAACGGATCATTTATACAGAATCAAGCACATACAAATTGATTTAGGACTGCAATTGCTCAACGAGAAAATAAAAGAAAACAATCACTGGAGGCCAATTTAGAATCATTCGAGGACTACCAGGCACAAGGGTCTCTACACTAAATAAATGGAAGTTTCTGGAGAGGTTATGAATTCCACAAAGATCAAGTGAACGAATTTACAAATAAATGTGTGTGGTTTCTTGAATCGAAAGTGTTTTGTAAGTATTTAATTATTGATGTTAACTTTCTATATGAAATATTCCAGTTAAAAAGATGATATGATACACAACAGGGCTCCACCTCCCCCCTCCATAAAATAAACAAAACAAAACAAAACAAAAAGATAATACACATCTTGAGGTGTATTTTTATGTCTTTCAACATAAATTGCACTTGTAGCCTTTTTTTTGAAGTAATAAATATTTGTTGTTACAATATTTTCTTAAACATAATATTGGATTACATAAATTTGTGAGTTTCTTCTTTGTTTTAAGTATATTTTATTTTTTGTTCTTCTTTGCATCCCTCGTAACCCTCCCTCTTAGTTGGCTATTGCTTCCCAGTTGCTTCCAGCACTCCCTTTTTGCCTTCGAGAATGTAAAAGTACATTTTGAAATGCACTCCCGTTTTTGGTTTCTAGAATGACTAACCCGGGAGGTAAAAAAAAACATTTTGGAAAAAGTGCAAGAAGTAACTTGGGAAGTGCAAGAAGCAACAATTCTCTTAGTTTTGTTTGTTTTGGGCCATGAGCCCAGTTTATCACAGAAAAAAAAAATAGTATTCAACTATTCATCTCTCTCTCTCTCTGAAAGTGTGCATGAATATGATACCAAGGCCTGTTTTTGTAAGGCTTTAAATGTTCTCCAGCATCATATAGTAAGGATGTTGTTTAATCACACTCAAATCAATGAAAAGATTTCTAACTCCCAAGTCCTAAAGACCAAGCAATTTCCATGTCAGTTAAAATTTCCCAATTATCACCGAGTGTATGGATCAATTGGCGTGGAACAATTGAGTTTGCAAAAAATATTGGTGCATGTTTGGAAACACATTCTCAGGCCTCCAAAACGATGTTCACCTCAAAAGATACATTTGAACTCCTTCCATGAACAAATGTTTACCTCCTAACCAATAGGTTCCCAAACATAGTTTTACATGTCATGCTTTTTCAAAATTGGATTTTCAGATAAAATAGTACTCTCAAACATATTTTGGAATAACCAAACATGATTTTAAACTAATTTTACTCTCAAACATACTTTTAGAATATTTCCTTTGAAAATCCAAACATATCCTAAGTTAGGATGTTGATGGGTTGATTTGGTTCGAATTTAAGATAAAGTTAATTCCAGACCAAATTCATTAAGATCATATTCATTTAATACAGGTTATTAAGTTATGATAAAAAAAAAAAGTATTATATTTTGAAGTTTTTATATGTACTCATTGTGTATTGTTTATTTCATACATTTTTTATTTTATTTTATGTTAATGCAAGATGAAAAATATTCCTTATTTTTTAATTATTACATGTTTACATTATTTAATATTTAGGTTTTTTATTATCACTTTTATATATCTCATTAATTCTTTTACTAAAATATGATAAAAATAAAATTTCATCATAAGTATGACTAAATTAAGACACTCAAAAACATTAGATAAAATCACAAGGAAATCAAAATAGCTGAAAAAGAAAGAATAGACAAAATAAAAGAAAAATAAAACACTAAAATCTAAAATATATTAATGTAAAAATTAAAAAATTACAGATGAGGTCATCGAATTGGTTTATTTCGTATTTGAAATGAAAGAAACTGATTGATAAAAAAAAAAAAAAAAAAGAAATGAACGAAACTGATCAACTGAACCAACCTAAATAATTCAATTTGAATATTTGATTCATCGAATCAATCTAATCTAATAAATACCCCTAGTTTAAGCTTATACAGTAATCCTTACCATGTCCAGTGGGATTAAAAGTGTCATCCTCTTGTGTCATTTCCTTCCATTTTTCATTCATTAAAAAGATGTGCTTTTTTTTATACAAATAATGACTAGAGATTTGTCACAATTTACATATCCAATCGGACCAATCCCGTAAACTCCATAAACAGTTTTTTTTCTTGAGGAGGCATAGACAGTTGCTTGTTATAATTTTATTATTTCTAGAATTAAACTAAAATTTATTATTAATGTAAAGATTTTATATTATTTTATAATTATAAATTACTATATAAATAAAGTTTTAAATTTATTTATATATATATATAAGGATGATCAAATTATATCAGAGTAACTTTTATAACTATTATATTATTTTTATAACTTAAAATGGGATGTGATTCATATTGATCCAAATGTTGAATCATATTTACATATTAACAAGATTATTTTGTGTTAAAATTTGTCAAAATTAAATAACAATAATAATATAATCGAATGAGTCATATTTTAGTATATTTTGAAATGTTTATATTACATCGATTTTAATCTAATGAATGATGCATCAAATGATTTTTTGATTAATATAAAATTTTGCATAAATAATCTATGAAGAAAAAAAATTTCAATCCATGATTAGTTTTAAGAAAATATTATTAAGTTAATAATTATAAAATTATGTAATAGTTATTAGAATAATACCATTGTAATCAATTTGATCCTCTTTTATATATATATATATATATATATATATTAAAATTTATATTTTTGATGATTTCTAATTAAATAATGATTTAAAATTTACATATGAAATTTAATTTTTTTATACATTTTGTGCATCTTTTTACAACTATATTTTTAAAATTTTTTTTGTCAAATCTGCTAAAAATAAAAGATCTGATAAGACCGCACTTTTTTTTAGGTTCTTATGATATAACCGTAACGATCAAGTTGTTAGTTTTCTTAAGGAATTAAAGGGGCCTGACATTCCAAATAAAAAAAATGGCTTCGCATTCCAATTCCATTATTCTAATAAAATTTCTTTAACATAGAATATATATATATATATATATATATATATATATATATAGAATTGAGATCAATTTATTTTAAAAGTAATTTCTCTAAAAAAATTATTTTTATTATTATTTTTAAAAAATTTAATGATCAAAATAATCTATTAATCTTATCTATTAGATTTTAAAAGAATGAATTATAAAAATGAAAAGTAATTCTAAGTCTAAAAATAGTTATTCTAAGTTAATCCCTCTCTATATATATGAATCAAAGAAACCTTGACATTCCAATAGTCCAGATATTTATTTATGCGACATAAAATGTGTGCTAGATATTCTACGGTTGCAAGCATTGCACAATAATCCAATTTTATAAAATGTTGATACAAAAGGTATTAATTTTTCAACAAATTCTACCCGCAACATGTGCAATCTTGTTGGCAGGCCAGCGAGTTCAAGGATAGCTTCTAACTAACGTAAACACTGAAACTATTATTAGAATTTTTTATGCTTGAGAAAAGAAAACTAGCGATTTCTAGCAATTGAAATGTCTATTGCATCTGTTATCATTTTTTGTCCTATTATTAGAATTTGAGAAAGATGATGTATTGCATTTATTTTTTCAGAGAATTACAAGATCATTCATTGCCCACAAAATCTAACATACAAATGGCCTGAGGTTGCATTGATTTGGAAATCAATCACCAGTTAAAGAATATTAATACATCACTATCAATGTTTAAAATAATTACAATATAAATCAAATATTTGCCAAAGCTACGAATACATTTTGCGCTAAAATTTTAGACATTGTGAGTAAACAAAATTGGTTTTAAGAGACTTTTTCTTATAAATAGGAATTCATAGATTTACAACATTCACACGTTTTGTTCTCTATAATTTGAGTTAGATCCCTTTAATAAAAAATTGATTGTATGAGTGGAAAAAAAAATTGTAAGACTGTATGATTAAAAAATGAGAGAAATTTAAGAGATTTTGTAGTATAATTTTTTTAAGCTAATCATTGTTTTAATAATCATGATGTTGATACAAAATATCAACTAATTTTGTTGATAACTAATTTTTCCTCCAAATCACATTTTTGTTATAGACAAGGTTCTAATGAATACTTTGTTTAAAGAAATCAAATTCAATTCCATTTAGACCAAGGATTGTTGGTTAAGCTGACCATATTTATATAGGTATACAAAATTTTATTAAAAAAATTAACATTGCAACAGCTAAATGTTTACGTTATAAAAAATTGAATCGTTAAAAAAATTATTATGCAACAGCTAAACTTTCAAGTGAAACTAACTAATAAAAAATATTTTTTTATTATACATATATATTTTTGTATTTAAAATACTAGAAGCACTAATTCTTAAATAAGCAATCGATACTTGATGCTTCTTATCAAGAATGTGTCAAACATATATTTAAACGGTCAATTTTGGTTAGACTAGAGGAAAAATATTAAAATAATATTTTTTTAATAAAAAATTATAAATTTGAAATTGTTTTGAAACTATATACCCTCTTGGTCACCTCCAATTGTGTCACGCATGCATGAATTGATGATGTATATAAATTTCAAATGGTCATAACTTTTGATAGAAATGTTCGATCGAGACGTACGATATGTCAAAACGCTCGAAATTCAAAGAGAAAGCCCTAAGCAAATCCCAAAGGCTTTGGTCAACTATTTTTTTCCAAAAAGACGCCTCTAAGTAGCTCAAAATTAGGATTTAGGCATACGATCAACCAAAATAGAATTGGTGGTGTATATAAACTTTAAATGGTCTAACTATTTTTGTAATATATCATATTCTTTCTTAAACAATATTTTATATTAAATAGATATTAGCATGACAATATACAATTAAGATATAAAAATAAAAACATCAACTTAAAAAATCATGGGTGATTAAAGATTATATACATATTTAATTATATACAATAATGAATTTGAACAAATTGAATTGAATTTTGACTCAAATCTTAAAAAAAATCGAACCAAAATCAAAAACTCAAGAAGTATATATAGATACAACACAAGTTATTTTCATGAAAAGTAATGCTTCGTAAAATTAAAATAGATAGGATTTTTATGGAATTCAGTTATAAAAACAACAAATTATCAAATAAAGAAAACTATTAAGCCAGAAGTTGATATATGTAACGCCCCGTATGCATCCGATTTGTTAACATTCATTTATGGTCATTAACGTAGCAATTAACAAGGATAATTAATTCGGAACCGATAAATAAAAGAAAATGACGTCATCACACGTCAATGTCAACACCCATTGAACATTATATATATAGTGAATTCTCAATATGTGCAAAGTCTATACAAAACTGTACATAATCCCCTTTGGGTACAAAACATCACGCATAATCAAAAAATTGAGCTAACAAGCTCTCAAAATCTATGCCTAAGGTTCACACAGAACCTATCCCTACGCGGGCCTCTTGCCCTGGGATCCACCCTCCGCTTCCTGAGCATCACCTGCAAAACATACAATCCCCAACAGTGGTGAGATAACAATCTCAGTAAACTCAGGGTTCTTGGAGGTCTCTCCTCCCCCTGATTCACTTCCATGGCATATAATATTAAAATTGGCATCACACATAATCCAGTCATCACGGCTCTCAAAACATATCACATGTATATTATCACACAAATACAACATATACATATCGATATATCGTACTGCTTGTGAAAGATCATCCGCAAAGGGCACATTCTCACAGGACTTACTCAGATATATCGTATTGTCTGAGAAAGATCATCTGCAACGGGCACATTCTCCCAGGACTTATTCAGACATATATGGCACTTCCGAGAGAAGATAATCCGCAACGGGTACATTCTTCTCAGGTTTTATCACATATACATATATTGACCACTTAGAGTTGTTCCATGTAACTCTAGCTCTAAGGGAAATCCATATT
This sequence comes from Glycine tomentella, assembly GCA_007407185.1. Lineage (NCBI taxonomy): Eukaryota > Viridiplantae > Streptophyta > Magnoliopsida > Fabales > Fabaceae > Glycine > Glycine tomentella. Next base: position 2,269,701 of record PYAF01006013.1, on the reverse strand, counting down.
TAGTCGATTCTACTAGCCAGAGAATTTCATCAATCACATCACACTATCACAGTGTACATAATATACATGTTTTCAATAAAAGCAGTAACACACAATTTCAATATACATACATCATGTCATACAATAATCATCACTCCCTCGGAGTATGGTGGAACACAGACAATGGAAACACTCCAAGAACAAAGAGCTTACCTACTCTGAGTGATACACTGGCTCTCCCAGCCTCGTGGTCATACTCACCAGTAACCTCTGTATCACGTCCTACATAAAGGCATATACCAGAACGGTTCTCAATTGTTAAAAGGAACAGAAACATTATTCTTTTACATATAACCCTTTATTACTCTATCTAAAGTCTCTAAGGCCAATCACTTAACTAGTGACTGACAGATCCTCACTAGGATCTATCTCGGCCTAATAAAGGTACTAGAGTCGCTCTAAAATCCTGCATAAGCCAATTCAATACTCTAACTAGACCATATATCAATGATTATCCATATTGACTGAAACAGTTATTCCAACACGTTTTCACCGTTTATTTAGTCTTTTGAACAACTTTTGTAAAAACACTTAGGCTCATATTTATTATAATACTTTCCATTTAATTAACATTCTTCCTACTAATACATACTTCAGAGTCAAAATCAAACTTCATCAAAAGTCATGTTTCAAAGTTTAATCTTTATCAGAACAACCTCCTGAGCATACTTTTCTAAAGAATTCAAGCCTAATTCCAGCCCTAATACATATGGGTCACTATTCATTTCAAGAACAATTTCGCAAATCAATCGGTAAAACTTGAGTTTCTTACCTCTAAACAGTCAAGGAAGACTAGAGGATCACTTCTCTAAGCTTTAGCGTCTTTGAATCGCCTTCTTTCCCTTCCAAAACTCAGTTTTGAGAAATTTCCTAGAGAATTGGATCTCTCCGATTGACGATTTTCTCTGAGAATTGATCTTGGAATCTAGCTCATAGAGAAGTTCTAATCAACTTTCTAGTTGGGTGAGAAGTGTTTAGATGAAGAATAGAGAAGATATGAAGCTCTCCAAGGTCGTTAATGGCAAAAGCGCAAGGGAGGAAGAAAAAGAAGTTCTCTGACTCCCAAATTCGTGAAAATGGCCTTTTATAGGCCCCTAATCCACGTCCCTGTGCTACTGGTGCTATCCGCGTCAAGTTCCAGTGACAAACAAGCTTTCTGGAGCACTTCTGGCGCTACTCGCGTCAACTTCCAGCACTTGTGGCGCCAACCGCGTCAGGACCATTTCCGTAGCTAAATTCGTCGCTAATCCTGTCGCTAACTTTTTTTTAAAAAAAAAATCATGGTTATTATAATATATTACCAAATACCAACTAGACATGTGAGTGCTCAACTCAAAGAAGAACATCGAAATAATTGATAAGAAAGAATCTATTTCAAATTGCATATGCATATGACACTTGTCTAAATTTAAACAAATTCATTATATTATTTGGGGTAAAGTTAAATAGTTAATGTCGGCAAAAAAATTAATATAATTTAGACGTATGATATGTCCTTCAAATGGTTCAACTTTTGGATGATTGAAGATTAAATCCTAATTTTGAGCTACTTAGAGGCATTTTTTGGAAAAAAAAATAGTTGACCAAATCCCCTTTGGGAATTTCCTAGGACTTCCTCTCTGAATTTCAAGCGTTTTGACATATCGTATGCCTCGATCGAACATTTCTATAAAAAATTATGACCGTTTAAAGTTTATATACATCACCAATTCATGCATGCGTGACAGGTGTCGCAACCGTGGGAACACACCCAATTTGGGCGTGACCCAAGGAGGTGACACACCCAAATTGGGCGTGACCAGTCACGCCTAATTTGAACTTGTTTGCCAACCCCATAAACAATTTTTTATTAGAAAAATATTATTTTGATTTTTTTGCCTAGATTAGATCTTTAAATCCTCAATCTATATTTTATATTTTTTTATCTCTATTTCTTTCATCGCATGTCATGAATCATATTATTTATTCATCTATGCTCTCCTCTCTTTCAAGGTCTAAGAGCACCTTTAGTGTTGGATCTTGGGGAGAGATCTTGAGTTGAAGATCTCTCATTCCTCAGATCTACCACTAAAGAGAGGATGAAGATCTCCATGTGGAGATCTGGTTCCTCCACAAGAACCTTGAAGATATGCACAAAGTGCAAAAAAAAAAAACATTTTTATGTTGTAACAAACCACAAAATGTGCGGAGAGCAACAATCCACAACCCAACCAACCGCAAAAGAGAAATGAAAAAAAAGAAAAGGAACATAATATACCTGAGGGAAGCAGAGGAGAACTCGGAGGAGGGGGAGGCTCGGACTGCAGAGGCATCGTGAGAGGGAGGGGGAAGAAGAGAGAAAAAAAAGGGAGTGGGGAGGTAGCGGAGAAAGGGAAAAAGAAAG
>PYAF01006013.1:2226899-2252018 GCA_007407185.1 Glycine tomentella | reverse complement strand
AGAAATATAATTCTTAAATTAATTTTAAATGCATATAATCTTGTATTCCTTTTAAATTGTATAATTTTAGTTGCTGAAACTTGTATTCCATTTAATTCGATTTCAAATTAAATTATATTTCTTAATTGGGCGTTACACTAATTAATCAAACTATATTCGTGAGTAAATTTGCAATCAATAATCAGATGTTTAATCAATTGATAAATAATATCTTGAATAAATTGATATTTTTAATTATTATCTTAAATATAAATTTGGCAAATTTCTTGAATAAATTGATATTTTTAATTATTATCTTAAATATAAATTTGGCAACGAATTTACGTAAAAAAATATTATATTTATATCGAGATTTTAACCTGGTGTCCATCAACACCATTTGAAATAAAATGGTATTTTATTAGCATTAAGATTAGGCATTCATTATATCCTTAAAGTTCTCACAAGTATAGTCAAATTATGGTGTTTCACAATGATAGTAGAAAATAAGTCAAGGTTTGAAGTCATTTGAGTGAATTCGCAAAAGAAAAGATTAATCATGAAATGAAAAACGAGAAAACACAAAAATTAATACAATGTATATGTTTCTTAAATATTGGGGTAAATAATGTGTGCAAATTTAAAAAAAAAAATTACAATTATTATTATTATTTCAAATAAATTTATTGCATAGATCCTGAGAAATACTAACATATATACTTTCCTTTTATAAAACATTTTCGTATGTATAGAGTATAGATATAGATTACACACATTTCCTGTCCAATATCATCTCCTTTAGGTGCAGTTAATTAATCATCAATTAAAATTACCAAAGTACGAATAGAAACATGGCAGGCACTCACAAGGTGATGAAACACAAGAAGCTGTCTAAACGAGCAAGTGTTAACTCTTAACGTCCAAAAGGTAAATACTAATCATCAATTAGCAAGAAATGACTATAAAAATAAGACAAATATTAATCAAATTCATAAAGATATTGATTAATAAACTTAATGTATAAATATTTTTATTAGAAGTAGAAACATTATATTGTTTATAATCTTTTTTACTTTCTCTTATAATTTACATAATAATTTTTTTTTTAAACTTTCTTAATCAATGTTGTGTAAGAGCACTAGTTAGCATCACCTAAAATTAATATGAGGTTAAGGAGTAATTTATCCACATACATATATATACCAATTCATGATTTTGAGCAAATGCCTTTGACGTTAATTCGCTGTCAAAGCTGAGAACCTGCCTATCACTAATGTAGGCACTAGGCAAGCAGCTTCGCAGGTGGTCTCTAACCATTTGTAACGGATTTTCCCACATATTTTATTTCACGGGAAAGAAAAATACCAAGGGTGAAAGTTACGAATATATTTTCCTAAAATGACTAAAGAATTGAAAATTGGGTAATAGAATTTGTCAGATATTTCTTTTTTATTTTTAGTTTTTCTTCGATCATGTTTGATAATTACACTTCTTTTTTTTTTTATATATATATAGATAATAATTACACATTTCTTACTGCTTTGGTATAAAAGATTTAGTACGAAATAGTGCACAAAGTGATGGCATTAATTACGAGAAGCAGCTGCAAAGTTGTGTTTGCATTACATTATTCTTCTTTAGTTTTAAAAATTATACTTCCTCTTATTGAGATCTCATACAACCAAATTTTGTAATTTAGTGAAGCTGTCTCTAGCTTATGAAAAGATGAGTGGATAAAGGTTAATGTGATTTTGTTGAATGTGCTAATAGGGTTCTTGGACGTAGCAACCCTTAACCGAAGCAGATAACAAAAAAAGGTTAATTTTTTAATGAAAACTTAATTTAATTAAAATACAATTGATAGGTACTTTATATGTAAATATTATAATATTTGAATTATAAAAATAAATATAAATTTCTATACACAGATATGACTTTTACAAGAAATTATATTCTTATCTAAACGAAATGGGTGAACTTTGATGTCACTTAAGGGTACGTTAAAAAAAATTCAAGAAAAAATATAACCAAGTTATAAGAATTAATATTTACATTAACATGAAATGCTAGCATGTATACAATTAGTGGTGTAAACAAGTCGAGCTCTTGAAACTTGCACTTAGCATGAGAAAAATATTACTAACTCAAGTTTCACTCATTTATATAATTGAGTCTAATAAAAAGTTTGGACTCGTTAAGAAATATTAAGTTTGAGTTTGTCTTGTTTAATTCATTTATAACAATTTTTGTTAATGATTTTTTTCTTAAATAACTTTTTAACTTTATCAATATAATATTTAATAATTATTTTAATATTAAATTATTATCTACTGATTAATAAAATGAGCTTAACATGTGATAAGTGATATTAAAAATTAATAAAAATATACTAGATAATTAATTTAATGTTTTTAAAAGGAAAAATTATTATCATAAATCTTGAGCTATTCACGAATTCTTAATGACAAGCTTTGAAAGCTTGAGCTCAGTTCATTTAAATAATCGAGCTTGAATTTATTTATTTAATTAAATAAAAAAAACTTAGACGAGTAATTTCAAATAATTCACTAATCATTTGATTCATTTACACCCCTATATAAGGTATACATATATTTCATTATTCTCAGTTTTAGTAACTATTAGTTTTAAACACTTTTGTATATATTTTAGGATTCTTTTTAAAATAAAATGAAGTTAAATTAAAAACACTCTATTGTCAATTTTAAAACTTTACATTATTGTTATTTTATTTTCTATAATTAAATTTAATAAGGATACAAAATTAACTATATGTTTGATGTTATAAGTTTTAATAACAGGAAAAGTAATAATTTCGATAGCTAATGCAACTTTTTTACTTATCTAAGGTAATAATTATGCGAGTCTTTCTTATTATGCATCAAGAGTACAATTTTTTTTTATGTGTTTATATTATTAATTAACTATTTAAAATCATTATTTAGATACAACTTTTTAAAGTGGTTTTTACCAAAATCTGGAAGTGATATACGTCAGGGTGAGCGTGACCACGATGGGTTTCAGATCTTATACGTCAGATGATGAGTAACCTTATTAAGAAGGGGGCATGCAAAACAAAAGAGATGACTTTAACGCTCAAGTAAGTAAATCATCTTTGTAAAGAGAAAAACATATAACTAAGCATGTATGTGCTAGAGTATGTAGGTAGTTGTTGTTGTTGTGTGAAATGTTAGATGAAACATGTATTTATAGCATGGAGGGGGAGCCCCAATCTTGTTTGTCGGGATTGTTACATTAAGTAACAACTCTTATAGATAATTATTAACATGTAGATAAAGATTAACAGATAATTGCATGTTATATATAATCAAGCTTACTCTGTACTTTTATAGATAATATGTAACTGTATATAATATGATAACTTGTAGGTAATTAAGTGCATGTCATTTGATAAGGTGTTGCAACATTATTAATAACATTTAAATAATAAAATATTAAATATAACATGTGTGATCCAACAATCCAACTGCTAAAGGGGAGGCATCAGTGATTTGAGGGTTGTTAACATGTGTATTAAGACCGAATCCTAAATGTTACATAAACTAATAACTATATAAGAAAAAAACTTATTATATATGTGCATAACGATATTAATTAGATAATAACAATAATAACTATTTGTACTTTAGAGTATTGTAATAAAATTTTACAAATTTATATCTTACTAGACGAAAATGTAATTTTTAAAATTGAAGTGCAAAATATGTAACTTATACAATAACTACAATATAATCCAACAAAAATTAGTTTAGTTGGTAAACATCAACTCATCTAAATTTTTCTTAAAAACAAAAAACTGTAATTTCACTCTACAATTTTTAAATAATTTAGGACTTACGTGAACACGAAAAGACATAATATAAGAGGACGTAGGTTCAATCTTCTAGAATTTGGAAAAAGAAAAACTGTTTTTTTTTTTTTTTTTTTGGATTTTATGCTTAATCAATGGCATAGTCGTGACTGTTAGAAAATATGATTTTAATATTGTTCATCTAACATTGATTTTCAGAAATTGACCTTAAAAAATATTACCCTTAATATCCATTATAACATAATTGATGTTGTTAGCAATATATAGTTTAAAATATCGGTTATTATAATTATAATTATAATTGATAGATCTTAAATTAAAATCTTAAACATTTTTTAAAAATCTCTCAAACCCTTCAATTTGATCGATTTTTAAAAAGTCCCTCAAACCCTTCAACTTGTGTCACTGTCGCCTGGGTAGCTGCACTGCACGCCGTTCTCTCATCTTTTCTTTGTGTCTCTCAATTCTTGGGAGGTTCAGGCACTTTGTTGAACTTTATTGAAGGAATTCCAAAGTCCTATGAGTGTCTTCTCTGCATCTATTCAAAGTCTAATCCTAAACCCTCACTTCTCTATCCCAAAACGTGGAGTAAAGTTAAATTAATTAATGTAACCTTTATAGAAACATTACAATGGTTTAAAACAATAACACACCAATTAAGTCATAGAAATTCTTATGATAAAAAAATCACTTAATATATTATTTTTTGGTATAATTAGGAGATATATTTATAATTTCTTATTTAGTAACCAACTAATCTTCTTTATTGACCAGTCCATTTTGAGATAAAATATTTCAGTTGTGCTTTATATCTAAGTCAAGTCTTAAATTTCACACCTTAGTTTAAAGATACAAGTGTCAAACTACTTAATATATTATTAATGCAAGAGATGATTGCAAGATGCAACTCTCAGTAGTATTGTGAATATCATATATATAATATGGCTATGTGACAACATAAAACTATAAAAAAGCAAAAATTAAGGAGTTAAAAGAGGATTTATAGCATGTTTTTGGTGGTGATAATGTGAACCAAAATTAATTATGGAATTACGATAAACGTGAACCAAAAGGTGATTTATAGTTACTTTAAAAAAATTATAGTGACACCGTGATTTTGAGATAATCATTATGATTTCAAAGGATATTCAAACATGCTATTAGTTAGTCATTCTTTTGGTGAAACCTCATTTATCGCTTCAGGGTAACACGCCCATATGTTGGAGCCTTTTATCGCTTCATGTGACAAGAATTTTGGTGAAGAATTCAGCTAACTAAGCTTGAGATGGAACCTGCAAAAGGCGCGACTCGCAAGATACAACAACTGGTCTTTTCACAGGCAAGATGAATTTTAATTTGAAAATTTCCAATTGTTAGGTGCCTCTCCGTGAAAAATCAGATTTGTAGCCATGCATGTAACACTATACTTTGGTTGTCAAAATATAAGATCGATCGGGGTATGTGTGCATTAATTGAACATTCAGATCATAGAGCAAATAAAAAAGCTACTAAAGTTTACAAAGAAAATTAAAGCGGATGGTTTATGTTATGCTTCTATAAGGAAGAACAAGACATAAATATAGTGTTATCTTAGTGTGCCAAGAGACAAGTGAAGAATCAAGAAAAAAAACACTGCTAAGAGGTGAAACACCTTGAGTCTAAACGCACTTTTTTTACACTAAATATTACATTGTCTTCTAGTAAACAAAAACATTGTTTAAAGAATAGACCATAATAGTTTCAAAAAGTGTTTGGATTATAGTTGCATCCTACTAAACTCATGTTAAACTAAATCTATCACTCAGATTATTTTTTATTTTCTGGTTGTGTATGGTAAAGTGTAAAATTTTATTTAACTTGATTTGCGATATCTATCATGAAGAAAATAGTTATGCAGATAGATTAACCTCTTACAAGACTAATACAGTAGATTTTTATTGGTGGAATTTTGTTCCGAGCATAATTATTAACTTTTTTTTTTTTTTTTGTAAATGATATACAAGCTCTCACATACTATAGGTTTAGGTAGAGTTATGTTTTTGCTTCTGTCATGGGTTTGGTTCTTGCCCTCCACCCCCATGATTTTTGTCACGACTCACGTGTCTCTTATTTTTTTTTTATCATTAATATAATTTCGGGATTTGTTGTTTAGGCATTTTGGTTTAGGTGGTGCCAATCTAATTAAGATCATTTGAATCAATTGATCCTAGTTTAGTCTTTTGTTTAGAAAATAATATTTTCAAATTGATTCTAATAAATTTCCTCATTCGTCCCAAAGGCAATAATATGCAATGCCCAAAAAACATGGCATTGGAAGAAGACCCAACAACACTTCTCAAGCTGGAGTCAGCATGTTCCGACCTAAGAACCCTACTTCGAGACTCCGAGGAAACAGAAGAAAACCTGGGAAACACAGAGACAAGGTTCGATCTTTACAAAAATCACTCTCCACAGCCTCCAGGAGAATCGCCCCTATACCATCCCTAGCCATGTCGAGGAAAGCATTCGACACGAGAATCACCAGAGCCTTGGCTCCGGCACTTACACTCCTCAACACGTTCAAGTTGACAGAATCTCTCCAGAACAACCTCGTAGAGCTCTCGACGAAGCTGTCCTCGGAGAAGCCGCTCCAGAAGCGGCTCGAGAGGCTTCTGGAGTACACCGAATGCGTGGATCAACTGAACGAGGGGTTAAACAACATAAGTGATGAGGTGGAACTTGGAAGTGGTTATCCAGAAGCTGCAGGAGGTGGTGGAGTTCATAAGCCGGACAAAGGCGGCGGACCAGTACCGGGAGGCGAGGCTGAGGGAGGCTCTGGGGACTCTGAAGGGGCTGTATGAGATTGAGGTGGATGAGATGTGGTTTCAGGGGCTGCTGGACCAGGCGTTGATGCATGTGCAGGATGAGTTTGAAGGGTTGTTACTGAGGATGAAGCTTAGGAACCTGGGGGATTTGCAGCACCAACATCGTGATGATTTCAGGGAATTGGGGTCGGAACTGGAAGTTGAAGTCCTCAGAAGAATTTCAACCACTCTTGCTGCCAATGATTGCCTAGACATATGCATTGATATATACGTCAAGGTAATTAATAACCCTGATCATCACAAATAATCATCACTATATTGGCATATTCTGTGTTTAAAAGTGATTACAAAAATGTGATATGAACTAATCAAAGTAAGATTGGATCGGTTCGTTTCATATTTAAAAACATCTCCTACATACAAGTATAGCAACTTGCATCAAAACAATATAGTATATAACGTTTTATCATCATATTCCTACAACAAAATTATAGAATAACTAATATATAATCGAGGTTTGTAAAATATGTTTTTAATCTTTATATTTTCATTAAATTTTATTTGTAGCTTGCGAACTTTCGTATGGTGTAATTCAATTCCTAAATTTTATATAAATAAAGAAGTATTTTTAATCCCTTCTCATGTAAGCTAAAAAAATGCAGAAATTGGAGAATAAGCTTAAGGACTAAAATAAGTTGTGTATAAATAAAATTTCTGTTTTGTGATTGAACAGGCAAGATATAGAAGGGCTGCAAAGGCACTAATGAAGCTAAACCTAGATTACCTGCGAACATACACCCCAGAAGGAATCAACGAAATGGAGTGGGAAACCTTAAGAGACAGCAACAACCCTTTGGATACAACACTTAGAAGTCGCAGTAAAGAAAGTCCTCCTTGCAGAAAAGAAACTCTGCGAGAGAGTCTTGGGAGATTTCATGGAGGGACTAATCTGTCCAGAATGCTTCATCAAGATTTCCGACAAGATCATGGCCGTCTTCTTTCGCTTCGGCGAAGGCTTGGCCCGGAGCAGCAAAGAGCCCCAGAAGCTGTTCAAACTCTTAGACATGTTCGAGTCCTTGGAGAAACTCAAGCCCGAGATGTCACAAATATTCGAAGGCGAACCTGGCATAGACATATGCACAAGGTTCCGCGAGTTGGAAAAACTCATCATCGATGCTTCGAACAAAATTTTATGGGAATTCGGCCTCCAAATCAAAGGCAACATCGACGGTCTTCCACCTGCTCAAGACGGTTCTGTTCCAAAACTTGTGAGATACGCTATCAACTATCTCAAGTACCTCACCACGGTTAATTACAGAACATTAATGGTTAAGGTTCTCCGAACACAACAAACATGGAAAGATAGTAGTAGCAATGACATGTCTTCGGACGAGGGTTTGTTAAAGCACGCAATTGGCAATGTCATGGAGGCGCTGCAGCGGAACATTGAGGCTAAGCGTATGTGTTGTAGGGACAAGGTTTTGGTGCACGTGTTCACGATGAACACGTATTGGTACATTTATATGAGGACGAGGACATAGAGCTTGGTGAGGTGTTGGGTGAGAAGTGCATGAAAGAGGGTTACAAGGCTGTGGCGGAGGAAAGTGCGTACTTGTATCAGAAGCAAGCGTGGGGTGGTTTGGTTAGGGTTTTGGGTGGAGATTATGTGAGGGAGGAAGGGAAAGGGAGTGTGGGAAGAGTGGTGAGTGAGAAGATTGATGCTTCTATCAAGGGTTTGAATGAGGTTTATGAGAGTCAAGTTAGAGGGGTGTATAGTATACCTGATGTGGATTTGAGGGAACAAATGAGGGAAGCTATTGTGAGGCTTGTGGTGCCTGCTTATGCTGAGTTTTTGGAGGGTTGTTCAGGGTTGTTGCAGAGGAAAGGGTACCCGAGTGTTGAGAGAGTGAAAGGGTTGGTAGGGAAGTGCTTTTGATGGGGGGAAATTGAAGAGGAGGACTTCTGCAAGGAACTCTGGGTCTTTGGAGAGGGATGTTAGATCAGGCAATGGTGGAGTTGATGTTTGAGGATTCACAATGCCTCCTCCTGTATTGAGTCTCACTCTGCAATTCCGCTTGGACAAAAGTAAAACATTGATGTTACAACTAACAACTGTGTAAGATATAAAGTCATGAATATTCTTCTTTGCTTTGGGATTTGGAACGAAATGTTTAGGAGAAAAGATATAAGTAAATTCAACGTACTTGTGAGTTATCAGTTGTAAAGATAAATTAAAGGTAAGTAAATTATACTCTATTTATTGTGCTTTTCATGTAGAAAATGTTTTCTAATACTTGAAAGAAATGATAGTTGACAGGTAGTTTAAGAGTGATAAAAGAGATAATATATATATATATATATATATAATAAACATCAATTCCGTGTTTTAAAATAATAAAATATTTAAGAAAATCACTGATCTTTGATCATTTTCATAATCTTACTCCGTTTCCTTAATAAATAAAGGGTTTAAATTAACATTGTGAATTTTCAAAAGCTAGATCAATGGTGTATTTAATTTGTTAAAAAATATGATATTAAATCAGAGAAATATTTTTATTTCACCTTTCATTTAATATAATCTCTTCTCATAGAATTCTCACAAACGATATTAATTTTTGTCAGTGACAACTATAATGTGTTTTTTATTTTTAAAATTGATTAAATTGATGTGGAAAATTATTTTATTTTTTAAAAAAGAAGTTATTAATATGTCTTTCTTAAACACATTGAATGGTAACTTTCAAGAATTTTATTTTTGTCTTTGTTTTTATCATCATTCTTCATAAGTTGTTATAGATTTATTTTACGTCTAATTCTGATTTTATTTGTTTTTTAAATATTGCTTCCATGAATTCGTACATAAATAAACAATATAATCTATTTACTAAGTAAAAAAATAAGGTCACATCGTTGGTGAGAAAGACTAAAAACAAAATTTTATAAAATACATGATCTAAATTGGATAATATAAAACTCAGATAACTAAAAGCAAGATTTTATGAAAATATAGAGACTAAAAACATATTTTTCCTCTAAATAAATATAAATGTTTTTTTTGGTAATAATTTGATCACTTCGATGCAAATTTGGAAGTTCAAAAATAAATCAATTGATAGAATGATATTTTGTTAACCAATAAGATGAATTGATAAAATAAATTGTGATATTCGATTAAGGCATGAGCCGTGGGAAGAGAAAGGTCGTCCATAGGAATCAACTACGAATTTTCAGTTTTCTTTTTTTCTTATTTGAAAAAAACGACGAAACGCAGGGAGTTTAGTGTGGAGACGTGAGGATTGTTGCCGTTTAGATTGATACGCACGACATGGTTTCCCAAACAACACAGTAATGTAATGTGATGCAGGTACGAGGGGGAATGATTCCATAGCGTGGAAGAATCTACCAAACTTCAACCATCTATATCTCTTCTTCTTCTTTCACTCAATAACAACATTTCTTTCCCAGAAATAGAAAAGACGCAAAAATGGCGAATAACGAAAACGAGGCATGTTCCTTCACCGATTTCCCAGAGGACATTCAGGTGTGCATCCTCTCGTTCCTGGGCCCACCGGAGATCGCAACCCTAGCCTGCACCTCGAAGAAACTGGGCTCTCTCTGCTCCACCGACTCCAAGCTCTGGTTCTCTATGTGCGAGCGCAGGTGGGGCTCCAACACCCGCATCACCCAATGGGCCCAAAAGCCCACCATCTCCTTCAAGCAACTCTACCACACCCTCCACCGCTGGGAGAATCTCCTTGGCTTCTGGCGCCGAAGCGGAACCGGTCACGGAACCGGAATCCCTTCCTTGCTCTTCTTCGAATGGGGCCCATCCTTCATCTCCGCTTCTAGGGTTTCCCCTTCCGACTCCGATTCGAACACCTACGGTGTCACCAAAACGCCGTTCCTCTGGATGAGCCTCTCCGAGGAGGGACACGTGGCCACGTTTCTCGATCCCGACGGGAGGAGATCCGATTTCAAATCCGAGAATCGGAGCGAATTGGTGGCTGTGGATGTGAGTTTCATGGGGAATACGCATTTTGTTGTGGAGGAGAAGCGGGTTAGGGGGGATGATGACGATGTCGTGGTGGTGGAGAGCGGATCGCCGCCGGAGAGACTGATGGCGGAGATTTACCAGCATTTCGCAAACCCGCGAAGCCCCGGGAGTGATCGGTCCAGGAGGCAGAGGCGGCGCGAGAAGGAGAGGCTCTCCGGGAGGAAGTGGGAGCCTCAGCATTTTGTCAAGATTGTCAACTGCTCGCCGACTCCGTCTCGCCCATTGCAGGGCCTGTGGAAGGTGTTTCATTGCTCAAAATTGTTGTTTTTTGTGCTCAATTCAATTGTGTTCTCAGTGGTGATTTGATTATTGATGTCATTAACTAGTTTGGTTTTGTCATGGTTTTTCGAGTCATGATAATCAAACTGCAAAATGTTGAATTGAGCAACAGAAATAGTCATGATCAAAATGTTGATAGATCTCAATTTTGGCAGTTTTTGGACTCTCGACCCAACTGAAATTATAGCTGCATTAACCACGTTTGTCTGCAATGTGAAGGATTGCAACAAAACCACTGTTGCAATTTAGATCATTGACTATGGTTGTTGAAAATTGGGAAGTTGCTAGATGTTGAGAAAGATGGGAAAATTTCATCTTTGTCGTCTCTTAATTAGACAATGTGGAATGATAAGTGGATTTGGATCGGAAGATCTTGTGCATATATATATATATATATATATATATATATATATATAATTGATTTCATTTCAATGTAGATCAGCAGCCATCTGTTTGTACTGGTTGCATTTTGAGTGAACCATGGATATACTCCTAAATTTCCCTTTATCTTTTTAAATCTATTATGATTTTGGAGATGAGTGATGGTGGAGTTTTTTCTTGTGATTGTATGATGGTTCATTGGATGTTTTACTGTCATTGTTGCAGGGAATTTGCGGTGACATGAGTTTGGCATTTTACCTTGTGGCATATGATGACATTGGGGGTATTGCCTGCCGGCGGATTGGGGATCCTCCTGACCGTTTTTCAGGACATGCCCCGGTTTTCTGGACGTCCAATGCTACATTTCTGGAATCTCCCTTTTCTCCAGAGGAAGAATCTTTGTATGACAGTTGTGTTCATCTTCGACCGCTTCAACTGGCCAATGAAGTTCTTGAGCAGTTCCCTTTGTCGGACTGTGAAGTGGTAAATCAAATTCAGCAGGTCCAGTTGTCAGACAATGTGGTAAACCGAATTCTTCACATAAGTTCCAGTTATGATTTAGTTGTTCCAGACCTTGCTGGAACAATGAATCAAAGGAGTGCAGAAGGAAGGATTTGGGAGTACCGAAATGGTACTTTTGGATTTGGATTCCTTTCGGACAATTTTGTCATAGACATGAAACGTATTGTCCACAATGGTTGTATTGTGGATACTGTAAATTCTTCTGCTAATTGATTCACTTCTGCATTTTTTATTCATAGATAAATCATATAGCCAGATGTCACCTAAACTCTGTGGCATAGTGTATTATTAGTTTTGAAATAATAACAATTTGCTTAGATGGTATGCTATCTTGCTTCCCCTCCCTCCTCTTGATGTTCGATGGCTGTTTCTTCTTTTAGCTGTGTTGTAGACCAATAGCTATTTAATTGCAAGAGTATGCCATTCCGACTAGCCTATGACTTCCTTTAATTTGGAGATAGGGCTCAACAATATTGTTACAAATATACTAGTGAACTAAAGCCTTATCAGTAGCCTTGTTTGGATATTTAATGACAAGTAAAATGAAATGGAATAAAATTGTCATTCAGTGTCTTTTTCATTTCATTTTGTGGAAGTGAGCTGGTTGTAAGGAGAACAATAAAGAACAAGTTTTTTCCAGCTCATATCCTCCAATTAAGGGAGAAGAAAAATAGAAGTCTTGAATGAAATGAGATGTTATGAATTTAACCATGTTTCATTTCATTCCATCATATTTTAATCGATCCAAATGTTGGCAACTAATGCCTTTTGATTCTATTCTTCTCCGTTTCATCTTTTCTCATCAGTTTAAACACAACCTTGGATTTTAGCATTACCTTTATTTGCCCAAATGTTTCACTTCTATAGTATCAGCAGGACTCTTGTTTCTACTGCCAATATTCCACAAATTTTAGAATACAAGATCTAAAATGTATTTGAATATATGCAGGCTGAAATTTGGGGATAAACAGAACTCTCAAATATGCTATAAGCAAATATTTGGGTTTGTTTTCTTTTTCTACTGTCCCTTACCTTTCATCCAAACTACTGAAAGTCATTTGGTTTTCCATTTTTTGTGGTTTTAGTTATCATAAAAGAGTGGCCTTTCACAATAGTGCTTACTCGCTCTTTCTTAAACAAGTCAGAAAATAAAATCTCATTGTGCAACTGTCATACTTGGATTCAGAGGTAGGACAACAATAGTTGGACTGGAAATTGGGCAGATGGGAAGTAGGAAACGAAAATTGGGTGTAACGATTGTATATAATATCAACTGGAAGTCCGTGAGAGTGTCAAGAAGTGCAGTAACATGTACTTGTAAATCACACATTCTGAATCAAACGCTCACAACAACCAAAAACATATGATGAAGATCCGCACACTTTGACTAACAAAAAATAGAATACCATATTTGTCACTGGTAAAGAGCTTCCCGGACTGCAAAGTAATGGTAAAAGCATGAGAGACAGTAGAAATATATGGTGCACAAATATGAAACTTGAGAAAGCAAAATTCTGAGACTCGACTCTCTCATGCCTCTGCGGCAACTTCTTCACCATTGATTTTCCCATTAGTTGCACTCTTCTCATTGTCACCTTCAAGTTGGGTTAAATTGCCCTTCTCCTTAATCAATTGGACATGGTGGTGTTTGCAGTAGAGTTTTCCGTCGTGTGCTATGTAATTGGAAGGACTTATAACACACCCTCCATGGCAGCATTTAAAACAACTCTTATGGTAAGGAGTTCCATTCACAGTAACCTACATCATCACAAAATATTGATTCCATAAGCAGACAAGTAATTTTGTACTCATTACTCAACATCAGAGTTTTAGATTAGACAAGGATGATGAATTGTGTGCCAATGAATAGATGCTTTGGCGGCATTAGCTTGTGTTAGTAGACAAACATTATGGTTGTATTATTACCTTCTCAGTTGGATACACCGTTTTCTGACAACCAGCACATTTGTCCCTTGTTCCACCAAACATACTTGAGACTTTGGCTGCTGCAGGTTTCTAATTAAAACAGCTCAAAAATTAGATAAATCCTGAAAAATTGAATGTTCTGTGGTGCATTGCAAGTACCTGAAATTTATTACCTCTTCCAAATTTTTCTCTGGCTTGGTAATTTTTGGTGTCCCTAGTTAGGCAAAAGGAAATAGGGTTGAATAACTAAGAAAAGCATAGTGAGACATTTAATAATTAGATTTTTTAGCCTTTGTTACCTTCAAAGCTTTTGTCAAGGCTCCCAGTTCTTTTGAACAGTTGGTCAAAGTGTGGCTTGCAGTAAAGGACTCCCTCAAAAGAGTTGTAGTTGCTCAGCTGCAGATAGATACATTAATTTGTCAGCAAACTTCATTTAATGAAAATTGCAATGTGCTAACAAGCCTTTAATACACCAAAAGGGAAAAGAGGTTCCTAATTTCCTATATCATTTATCAGGATTATCATGAAATCATGGAAAGTTGAGACACAGACATAATATGTTCTTAAGAGGAAAGTGCTTAAAATTATATATAAAGAAAAAGAACTCTGAATTACTACTTAAAGGAAATGCTTCTAAGATTGATGTCAGTCATTATTCCGTTTCCCTGTGTGTTTGGAAACACAGTGCAAACGTGATAAACCACGTTCATCAGAAGCAACTTGAAGTAACTTCCACACATTTTGATCCTTAGACATGGAGAGAGGGTGGCGATCTGCGTTCCAATTCATTCCAAACACCTACCCGGCACATTCACAGGCCTTCTAATAACCAAATTACAGACACTAGATCCAAAGCTAGAAGCCTGAACTAGAGAGAGACTATATAATCAAAAGAATTGTAAAAAAGGGAGAGAGACCTTGAGGGTTCCTTTGCAGTGATGGCATCTGAAGCAAGCTTTGTGGAACACTCGGTTATCCGCAGTCAACTTATCAACCAGATAAACCGTTTTGTCGCAGGCCATACACTTCTGGGTTGTTCCTGCAAATGCCATTCTTTCTTTATCTTCTAACCTCACCAACAAAAGCTATGATCTCTGCGTGTGTGTGTGTGTGTTAGTCTTGGTTTGTCACCAAGGGGAAGAACAGGACAATGAAGATTGAAGAGGAGACAAAGGAAAAAAAAAGTGAAGAAGCTAGCAGAAAATTGCGGAGACTAAAGCAAACTTCCAAACAATTATAATGTCACTGACAATCATTTTGATCAAATGTTAGCACCTAACTACCCACTTTTCCCTCGTATATTTTAATGTTCTAACAGTGTCTTCAACTGTGAATATAAATGCGTAAAAACAAAGAAAAAAACATTTAAATTTAACATGTACGTTACATGTTTGTACAGTCAACTGTTTAATGATAACTCTGATTTTTGTTTGTTACCAAAGCGTTTATGCATCATTTCTCTAATAGTTGCTAACATTATTAACAAATTTAGCCGACGTTGGAACATGGATGTACAAAGCATTAGCCTACCAGCTAGAATTCATTGGCCTTTTGCTTCAAAGGCTAACTAAGCACTTTCCATCTGTTACCAATAATTTAAATTATCTGCATCATCTTTTTAATAATTCTCTTTGATATTTTTGATAGAAATATTAAATAAAAATTATTTTTTATATTAAATATATCTATGTTTTCATTTAATACTTTTTCTTATAAAGAAAACGAAATATGCACTAATAGCATAAAATAATTTTAATATGTTACACTATCAAATCACAAACTATTATATTCTACAAATATATTATTTTTACGATAAATACAGTCATACATGTTATGACTTTGATCAGTTAACAATGTAATTATCCTAACAATACATAAAAATTAAATCTTTACTTATGAAGTACAAAGATATTCATTAAATTGCACCTACAAAATTATGGACACCAAGGCATCAAATTAAGTCCTAATGAAGTGTATTAGCTAGTTACTAGCAGCACTGATAAAAAAAAAACTAGATACTAGTTATTAAAAGAGTTTAATGGTGATACATTGTAAATCATAACTTATCATTAATATGATAATAATAAAATTAATAAATTTATCGTATATGATTAATTATGATTAGATGACAATATATCTATTCACAATCAAGATTAATTGTTTTGCTTATTGCAACATCATGTTGATGTTTTTAGATTAGAGACATGGACAAGATTAAAAAAAAAGATAAAATGACAATATAAAATAGTATATAATTCATTTTCTTTTATTAAAATAAGTCTCCCAAAAGCCTGAAAATCCGAGAGGGTAATCACATAAAGTGTTTTTCATTAGAAAGCTACTTTGTAATTGTGGGGACCCATGGCTTCAAAAATGCAACTGCCAGCACCTTATCATTCAACATCCAGCTGGCTTGCTTTCACTCTAAAACTAGAATCCCACTTCTTTTCAAATAGTAAACACCTTTTGCAACTCACAACCCTCGGGTGAATGTATAGGCATCAAGATATAGATCTACAAAAAAGTAGTGCTTTTCTTTTTTCTTAATATCATCACATCTAATACAGTTATGGATCTAGGTATGTGTAAATCTCTTTAAATATTTGGGTAGGGTGGAAATATTTATTTGTATTTTTCACATGAATGAACAACCAAGAGATGATTATATAAAGTTGAATGGTTAATAAATGTCACACATTGTAATTTAGCTGAAAATTTTCTATTCGATTTTCATTATGTCTAAAATTTTCTTAAATCAACAATAATTACACATTGCATATAAAATTAATTTTAAATCTAATGAATTGGAAGATACGTATAATTGTTTATCCAAATAAAAAAACAAAGTCACACACTCTGTAATTTGGCACAAACTTTCAATGATGGGTTGGGTGGGTTGTAGACTGTACGTGCTATGGTTATTGTGATCTAGCCTCCAACTCCAATTATGATGATAGCTTGAATTAATCTATTACTGTCCCACTACGAAGACTTTACACTATGGAATTTCTTAACAAGGTTCAATTATAAGTTATTTATAATTTAATAAAGTATTTATAACAAGCAGGGCATTTGGTCTAGTGGTATGATTCTCGCTTTGGGTGCGAGAGGTCCCGAGTTCGATTCTCGGAATGCCCCAGCTTTTCGTTTTTTAATTAACAAATTTGTTTGTCATTTGGTTTGAAAATATTATTTCGTCAAAGCGCAATTAAATTTGCAATTATTACTTCGTACAATATTATAATTACTGAAAATTGCATTCTAGAAGGATAGTAATATATGTATAGATTGTTTGGATAGCTACAAATGATTCTTCTTACTTTTTTTAGACAAGGAATAAGAAGATATTAAGGAATTAATTCAAATAGAAATAAGAGTATAAATATGAAATTAATCTTTCTTTGATTTTTTTTTTACTTAATGAATTAATGAAATGGGGATAAAACAGAAATCTTATTGTTCCTATCTATAGTAACATTCATTTACCCCAATATTCTGGAATACATTTTAGGTTATTTTAAACTTTTTTACTAATTGGTCAGTAAACAATTTTTTAAAATAATTTTTAACTTATTATAAATTTTACTTAAAGTAATTTTTTAAAATACTAATTTCTATTGTTTAACTTTTTATATTTATTCTCAATATATTTTATTATAATTATAACTCTTTTTAAATAAATCATGATTTTATAGTTTTTTTTATCACTTTTATCCTCAATATGATTTTATTGTTTTTCTATAATTTAATAATTTAATTTTCAATTTTCAAAACTTCCAATTATAATTTTTTAATTATCAATTAATTTTTTAATTTTTAGTTAATTTTGTCGAAAATGATATTAATTTGTTTAGTCAGCTTTGCAATTTTTTTGTTCGGAAGGCTGTTCTGCAACTTACATTCACATCAGTTTAAGAAAACCTGGAACAATGAAAATCATGATTATAATTGATTATTCGTAGAAAATTATAATAATTTTGGGAAGAGATTACATTTAGTTGGACACGTTACTAACTTACTATTTTCACTTCTTATAAGCTGTTTTAATATTATGGTTGTGTGGTTAATCAAACCATACTAATAGTTTGTTTGGATGCAAAATAAATGAGAAAAAAAAAACTAGAGAAAAATATAGTAACAAAAATGCATTATTTAAATGGATAAAAAAATGTGTAAAGATTTTTTTTATATATAAATATT
Organism: Glycine tomentella; assembly: GCA_007407185.1. Classification (NCBI taxonomy): domain Eukaryota; kingdom Viridiplantae; phylum Streptophyta; class Magnoliopsida; order Fabales; family Fabaceae; genus Glycine; species Glycine tomentella. The sequence continues at coordinate 2,234,020 of PYAF01006013.1, read as the reverse complement.
GTCCATGCATGAAAGTTGTATATACGAACATAATGTTACGGATAAAAACAAATACGAACATAATGTTGATTAATAGTAAACTATGTAAATTCCAAATTTCGGGATTTATGAAATGTACACACAAACATCCATATATCTCTCCCCATGTTTAATAGTAAGTTTCAAGTTTCAACAGATGGGTATAGAATATTTTAATTTTTAGACAAGATCTGGAGCAATCTATTCCTCATATTTAATTATAGCTGTATATACTATATATTGAGGGTATTCAATTCATTGACTATGATGTAAATAAATAATGCTTTGGAGATTCAAGCAAAGTCAGTAATGACAGTTCCTCTTACGTGAGTATGGTGGTATATCCACAATTGCTGGCTGATAATACACTTGCTTAGAATTTTCAACAAACAGAAAATCTAATAAAAAAATGATGAATTGAATTTGGACAATGTTTCAGATAATTCACATGGAAATAATAACAAATTAGCATCATTAGCAATAATATTTTTTTATCCCATTTGACATATATACGTCATGGATGTCAAATCATTTTGTCTCAATCAAAATCCCTTCTTCTCTGTAGAGGAAAGGTCAATCTAAAATAATTGAAATTTTTTTCATCCTCTTTCATGTCTAAAATCATAAAATCAACTGAAAAAATAAATTTTTCAACTTTATCCATCAAATTTTCCATTATTTTTTGCATATAAGTAATAGTCATGTCTGTGATCAAAAGAAAAATATTAGTGAGTTGGGGTTCTTCTAACCCTAACTTCTTACAAACAAAATAAAGTATTAAATTAATACTAGCACCCAAATCACCTAAAGCTCTATTAATTTGTAAGTTGTCAATTGTACAAGAGATTGAAAAATTCCTCGGATCATTAAGCTTGGGTGAAAACTTCCTTAAAATTATAGCATATCATTCTTCGTTGAGACCAATTGTAGCAAAGTTTGTCAACTTTCCTTTATTTGAAAGAATTTCTTTTAAATATTTGGCATACTTTGGCATTTGAGCAATTGCCTTAGTGAAGGAGATATTAATATGCACCCTTTTAAGTATCTCAACAAATCTAGCAAATTGTTCATCCTCGCTCTTGTCTTTCAATCTTTAAGGGAAGGAACACTTACCTGAGGAGGTAGCAGTACCTCCTTCTCACCCTCCTTGCTTGTCACTGGATTCCCATCAGTAGAAACCTCAACTTTCCTAGATGTTTGGTCCTTCTCAGTACCTTTTAGGGAAGAAGAATCCTTTTCCTCGGAGTCCTCTTGAATCCTCTTACTTCTACTCATCACAATATTGACATCTTCTCTCTTAGGATTTGGTTCAGGTTGTGAAGGGAGGTTTCGTGGCTATATTTATGACAAGAGAGATTGTATGTTGGTGAGTTGAGACTCCACTAGCTTCATTCTCTGATCATTCTAGGTCATATATTGAAACATGGTCTCTTAAAGAGTGAATTGTGTCCCCCTTTGCCTAGGTCTCTGATTTTGCATGGGTTAAGGCCAATACATCCCTTGATTTTGCTTGAAGCTTTGTCCTTGATTAAAATTGTTGGGGTATTGATTGTAAGAATTGTTTCCTCCTCCAACAAGTTGATCTGATTCATGGCTGCAACTAGCTTGTCATCAACAGCGCATTCTACTAGTCGATGCACAATCCTACATCTATCACATGTTTGAAATGAAGGTGTAGTGATAGGGACTTAGGCTTGAGCTCTCACGAGCGTCTCCATCTTCAGTGTCAAAGCTTGAATCTCTTTTGCCAATTTAGTTTGGGAATCATCTTTCTCCACCCTCTCTTCATAATCCTCATGTCTCCTAAGTTGTTATAGGGGTTGGAGCACATATCTTCAATGATCCTGATGGTATCAACAAGGGTATTTAACATGAGGTTACCCCCACAAGTAGCATCCAAACTTATCATATTGTGTGAGGACACTCCACCATAGAATATATGGACCAATCTCTGTTGAGTAATGTCATTGTGTGGACAGCTTCTGATCATCTCTTGCAACCTTTCCCAGGCTTCGGGTAGACTCTCTTGTTCCCTTTTGCACAAAGTTTCCAATATCATTGATGTACTGATCTATCTTCATGGGAGAGAAATACCTTCTTAAGAAGGCACTTGTGCACTAGTTCCATGTAGTAATGTTGTTCTTAGGTAGTGAGCACAACCAGTTGGGCCTTCCATTAAAAGAGAAAGGAAAGGCATAAAGTCTAATGTACTCTATTGGTACACGATTTTGTCTCACTGTGTTGGTCAACTTGATGAACTTCCTTAAGTGCTACATAGGATCTTCATGGCCAGCACCACTGAACAAGTTGTTCTCCAACATCTATAGGAACCCATGCTTGAAGTCAAAAGTGAGTCCATCTGGCAGCTCTAGCAGTGGGGTGGTATTGATGCTCCAAAGGTACGGGTGAGGTAGTCCATAAAGGTAGGAGTTGGATCAGCTACCATTACTTTTTCTCTCTCTTCACGAATCTCTGCACCAAGTTTTCATATTATCTTGTTCGTTTTAGGTTGGTACTATAGTGATGAATTTTGAGACCTAGTTTGCATATACTACAAAATAGAGGAAAATATCAAGTGTAACGAAAAATTAAAGAATAAAATAACAGAAAATTAAATAATAATAATAATAAAATAATTTCTATAAACAAAATTGTTTGATTTAACAAAATTAAACTAATTCAGAATCCCGTAGGTTCCCAACAACAACGCTAGAAATTTGATGTGTAAAATATATTAGGCTCGCACAAGGACAATTGTACCATGTGCAATAGTAACAATTAACTCGAAAGTCTGAATATCAAACCCAAAGGACCAATTCTATTCCCAATTAGTCAAGTTTATTAAACTAATAATAGAGATGATTAAAAAGAGGATTTAAATATTTTTGTGATTTTGATTTTTATAAGAAAACAAATAAATGAATATAAAGAGAGTTTTTGAGTTATGGTAAGAGTGACCAGGGGTTATGATTTACTAGTACCAATTTTCCCCCAATCTTAGTCCTAATGAAATTTCTTCCCCAGTTAATTACTGATTCTCAAAATCAACTAAAGTCTATGATCAAGGTTAGAAGATGCAATTTGCCTTAGATTAATAACCAAATGATCATGGGTCTATCAATTTAAGTCAAAGGATAAAATCAATTATAGGGATGACTCATTAAAGATTAACCAATCTAATGAAGATTACCCAAACGGTGTGATAATCCAATTTGGTGCAAAACATCATCTACCTAGATCTATCAATTACACACAAATGATCACTACTATGCAATCAGTTGAGTATTAGAATAGTTGATTCCAAATAAACATTAAAACAAGGAAGAAAATTAATTAACATTAAAACAATGAGGAATTCCATTAAGAACAAAGAGATATACATTTGGACAGTTACATCATAACCCCCGAACTAGGGAGACTAGCCACTCATGATCAAAGAAAAACTAGCAATCCTATAAAGAGTAAACATAGATATACCAACAGACAAGAACAATTATCATAATTCGCCCAAGCAATGTTATCCACGCTCTTCAACTTTCAAAAGCCTTCAATGTTCTCTTAAATTCATAAAAGATAAGAATAAAACTGAATAAAAATGTTTTTACAAAGTCTAGAGACCTATATATAACTTCTTAAAGATACTTGCACGAAAAGGCACACTATGACCTTGGTGAATCCACCATGGTTGTGGTCGAAAGTGATGTTAAAGCCTTAGGCCATTACGAATTGACAATAACCCTCTTGGTTGACCATGACTCTCATGAGTTGACCATGAACCTTATGAATTGATTCATCTTGGTTGACCATGACCCTTATCAGTTGACCAAGGCCCTCATCAGTTGACCATAGCTGTTGTCGAATTTTGACATTGTTCTGAAGAATTGTTATCACATATGGGTATTGCTCATCGGGGCCTTTAAGAAAACGAATTACATAGTCTTTATCCCTATACTTCTTAATCTTATAAATTGCTCAAAACTACAAGCAATGACACATTGCATATAGGAAGAAATCTAAATTTTTTTAATTCATGCAATATAGTCTTAAGCCCGGTAAAGTAGTCTGTTATCGTGAGATCACCTAGGTGGAGTTAATAGAAATCCTCTTGTAGAATAGACATGCACAACAAATCTCCCTATGAAACTTGTCATGTAAATCCTTCCATACAGCAGCTGCTTAGTTATCCACAAAATGGACTGTAGGATTGGTTTTGTCATGGAGTGGTGTAACCACCCTAAGACCATAGTATTACACCTCTCTCGTGCTCCATAGAATGTGTCCAACGGACTTGATTGGATAAAGGAACCATCAACAAATTTAAGTTTATTCTTTGAAATGAGACATAATTTCATGCTTCTAGCCCATGAATGGTTGTTTTTCTCGTCCAAAGGAGGTGATACTAATACCAATGATGGTTTCTCATTTGGGTGGAGGTAATAGGGATTAGAGAGGTTAGTCTATGTGTTTGAGTTCTTGTTATCCATGATGAAAATGAGTAAAAAGAAAGGATTTGCAATGGATTTTTAAAAAAAAAAAATAACTAGGAAGGCAACAAAAAGGTTGAATCTTAGGATTGATGACCAGAGCTCCTTTTAAAGCACTGATATCATCTTGTTTTCTACATAATATCATCCTTTCTCATCCTTTCTGTACATTTCATTGAATCAACATGTAAAATTATATGCAAGACTAGTCTAGGGATAAGGACAATAGTCCAGCCAATAAGAAAAGAACAACTAGTACCTGTATCATAGCTAGCATAACAAATGAATATTCTGGAACAAGGAGCAAAAGAAATAAAGTTAATAGATGGTATTTCTTAGTATACATTTTCTTTAATTTTCTAATAGATTAATTTCTCTTTTGTTATTATGTATTCATCATTTCTTCTCCTTTAATTTTAGGATAAATAAGTAAAATAATTAAAAATTAGGTGAAGATAAGAATTATTTTAAATTGGGCTCAAGGACCAATCCATATAAAAGGGTCACCTTGGGACAATTGTTAGATTAACCTTGATCAATATATGAGTAAGATTTTCAATATGAGATCTTGATAGGAAAATATTGTCCTTGAGAGGCCTTGTGTCTTGTACCAAGGAATCCAGTCCATTCCAAACTCTTTTAACTAACAATTAAGATCATTGTATGAGGTATTTTTTCTTTCATATCATTACCCTGGTAGAATATTTATAGACTAGAGAATCAGGTGCCTTCTGAAGGCACTCACTCATTCATTTTTTAGAAAACTTTAGCTTTATTGGTCTAAGAGCTTAATTTGTCAAGAGATTGATTACCTTAGAGTTTAACCTAGACATCAACTTAGTCCATTTCGATCTTATCATCAACTTAATCAATTTCGGACATACCATTACATTAGCTTAGTTCCTTTTGAATAGATCATTACATCATCTTGGTCCACCTTAAATGCATTAACTTGGTCGAATTCAATCAAAATAAAATTTACAAAATAGTAATTAGTACTACCTCTGTTCTTATAATTTATAAAATAGTAATAATTATATTTTAACTTATTTCTCATAAAAATGAACGAAGGTACTGTTATATTAAATCTTAAATTTTAAAATAGCGTGGAAAAAACAATTTTTTAATGAAAATTAAGCTATAAAAAATGGAGGTAATATCACGATTTATTATTTGCGAACACAGTTTCAGATTGTTGGCTTAATCAACAATGATTGATATTTGCATTAAAAAAACAAAAAACAAAAAAACAATGTTTGATATTTCAGGCTACTTAAGATGAAACAGGTCATTAATTAACATATATAAATTAAACGTTACGAAACTAATTCCATGAAAAATACCAATATAAAGCTAAAATTTCAAACACTATCGATTCACCGTTACATCAGAAATAATATACAGTATATGAATTCTTGACATTGACTAAGAGCTCCGGCCCCCAATGTTTTCACTGACAACTACATTTGGTGACATTAATTCCAGTCTCCATATTCAAACCATGCTCTTCTAGGATACATTATCAATCGATATAAATTATTAATTTGCGGCATTTTATAACTTGTTTCATGAACGCAAAGACTAATTCCATATCCTTCTCCCCAAGAAATTAACATGTTCTCTGAAGTCTAATTTATAGAATTTCTTGCATCACTTCTTACGGCACTCTAGTCTATCTGCTCCGATTAAATTTATATTGTACAAATGGTCAAGAAAGACCAAACTAAAAAACACAAGGCACTGTTCATTTCTTCCCTCTAGTAAAAAATCGATAGCACCCCTTCAGAAGCTTCTATAATTAAAATCATTGCTTTAAAAGTTTAAAACCTTTTGTTTCATTTATGAGTTGACTCTTGAGCCCTTCTTTGGTCTAGTCACCTCTATCTTTGTCTGTTTAAACCCATTATCATAAGCACCATACCTTCACACAAAAAACTGCTCCATAACGAATATGCTGAACCCTTTTGTTTGTGGCACTTTCCATAACGAATATGATGATGAACCATGTCTTGCAAGTCCTAATTCTAGCCCCAGAAAATATAAAAGAAAAGTTAGCAACAAAAACCCTTATTCCGCTCGTGGCCTAGACAAGTTTTCTGAGCTTTTGGCTGATCTTGATGAGAAGAGGCAGAAGATTTATTCACAGATAAACCCTCATGACATCTCTTTCGTTCGCTTTGTGTACTCCAACACTGATGATGATATTGTTCCTGTTGTGGTCAAGGTGAAAAACAACAAGGATCAGAAACACAGCAAGAGCCAAGAAATCAGAGTGGTGAGAGCAAGAGCAACAACAACGACATTGACTCATACATCAGAGTACTCAATGGACAAGTCTGCAACAACTGATCAAGAAAACCCTTCTGAAGAAAGAAAGCAATACAAGGTAGAAACTCATGCAAAGGTAGCTAAGAAGAAGAATGATAGGTTGCTAATATATGGTGAAATTTAGGATAGTTTTAGTCAAAATTTAGTAGAAAATGTTAAATAAATGATAGAATTAAGCCAAAAGTTCACCACTTTGTGATTATTATTACTTATTGTTATTTTTATACATTTTAGGTACAATAAATGAAGAAACAAGCAATAAAAAGAAGCAACCCAGAAATAAAGCCAGTC
>PYAF01006013.1:2199276-2219641 GCA_007407185.1 Glycine tomentella | reverse complement strand
ATTTAATATAGTTTTTATGAAATTCAGTTTTATTTGGATTAAATGACTTGGGTGATAAATTTTTCTATGAATACTTACACGAAAAGAAAATCAATTTCTTTTGTAAGCTTTTTCTTATATCATTTGCTTTGTAAGTTAAGATTAGTATACTATAATTCCAAGAAAGAGAGAATATAAAGAATTTATTTCATTCCTTAAAAAAAATTATAACATAAGAATTCAGATAATAAACTTTATATTAGAGTTATGTTTTACATTAAATTAAGGCTATATATTCAATGAAACTAGTTATAAAGTCAACTGAAAGTTAAAAAGTTAACTAATAATTAAAAATTAAAAAATTAACTTATTAAAATATCTTATGTTGAGCCATTGAACCATTGTTTAAGGAAATTCAATGTGACTTATTTGGTGAAAGAGTTCCATACTTATTTTTTCTTTTCTTTATTCTGGAAATGCTACCCTTACTTTCATTGAGCCATTGAACCTCCTAAATCCTAATGGTGAATTGATGATATGAAAATATCTTATATTGGCAGGAAAGGAAATTTCATCAATAATGTAATGTGGAAGAAAATCTTGGGGTGGTCTATGTATTAATTTGTTATAATATTTTTTTATCAATAAATGTATGTTAAAATATTAATTTATAAATGAGTGTTAAAATATTAATTTTGTTAGTAGAAAATATCAAATTCATGATCTTTCTCTTTCTTTCTTTTTTAAAAATTATTCAACCTATTTTATATCTCCTAATTCTCATCATCTTGATATAGCCGTCTGGTTGTCAAAAATTAAATGCTCCAAATTCACATACCCAACAAAAGCTCTAAATTATTTATCAAAAAAGAAAAACAGAAGTTCTGATTATAACTGTGGTTCTAACCTTTGTCCAATTAATTACCTTTTCTGGTGAAAGTGTTTTTAGATTATTTGCACCGTGATGTCTGAATCTGATCTTTCATCCAACTGTTAGTTTATCATTCTGATCAGTCCCAGAGATATTGAGAAACATCGTCTTTGAAGGCATAATGGAGAGTTATGTGTTTATAGCTCTCTTTGAAGGTAATTGAAGCATTGGTTTGTTATGTTAATTTTGATGCAGTGGCTATTATGCGAAAGTGGAAAATTATCCTATTGAACCATGGATTAGATGAATTAATAAAAAAAGGTGACCCTCAGTGTTGAACATACCTTGGACCAACTAAGGTTGGATTTAAGGGAATAAATTAATCTTTTTCACACGATGAATTTAAATTTAAATTTTTATTGGGAATGATACCCGTATTTCTTGTCCGATCTGTCCTGAAGGAAGAAACAAATTAAAAAGATACCTTGACTCTACTTTGTAATTTCCACGTTAACAAAATCCAGCACAACCTTATTTTCTTGTGGAATATTCTTTGATGTAAACCAAAATTCCCCCGTTTTCCTTATTTTATTGAGTTGTATATGTCATAGTTTTATTTTATAAAATTAAAATCCCCTTTTAAAAGTTAAAATATATTTTAAAAAAAACATGCAAAGTATATACAACTCAATAATATTATTGAACAGTGCAATTATTTTTGGTACATCTATTTTCATTTTTGTAGGTAGTAATATTATCCATTATTATTATTATTAAAAATAATTATCTCATTTAATATATATTTATTATTTCTAATTTGTCTTTTAATCATTTTTAAAAATTATTTACAATCACAAGTAATTACTATTTAACAATTTTTTAACATGACAATTATTGTAATTATATCTAAAAAAACAGTCATTAAATATAATTTTTTTCAGTTATTGCACCAAAAAATGATTTTACAGTTAATATGCGTCATAGTATAATAATTAATGAATAAGACATCCCGCTCCAAATAAAAATTAGTACTACTCGTATGGACACGGATAAGTCATAAAATCAAATGTACAATCTAATTATATATATTTAATTCTAATAGTTAAATGTATAATATAATTGTATATATTTAGTTGTAACTTTGTAAGATTAAGTAAATAAAAATCAAAATTAATAAAGATTTTATATTTTTTGAAAATAAGAAAATGGATGATTAAAAGATATTTAATGTAAATTAAAAGTATTTTAATTTATGATATCATTAGTAAAATAATTTAAATTAATTGATTTTGGTTATCCTATAACAAAAAATCAAACTATTATTTTATAATATATATATATATATATTAACTGAATGTTACTATTTTGGTAAACATAAATTATTTAATATTAAAAATGGTGAAGAATAAAATAAAATGAAGAATAAAAAAATTACAAAAAAGGAATAATATAAAATACATTATTATCAATATTATTTTACCTTTTTTTTATGATGTACATACTTGAAGTCATATCTTGTAATAAAAATATTTGAACACATATAACTCTTAAAAAGATAGTTAAGACAATATTCTATATAAAAAATTGTAATATATAGCATAATTTATTAATGATAAAATGAATGTGTAGTAAAAATAAGAAAAATAAAGAAATGAAGTTTAATAATAATTTTTTTTGTAATAAAATACCTCTCTTGAAAGTAGATCTTTAAGCATTTGATATGCTTAAGGATCCATTTCTTGTCACACATGTAAAAATATGTCAATAATTAGATTTAGTTAATTGGGGTGATAACCAACAACATTGAAAAAGAGTGATGATAACTAACATTATCCGTATGGACAGACGGGTAAGTCATAAAATCAAATATATAAAATAGTTGTATATATTTAATTGTAACCGCTAACTATAATATAATTGTATATATTTATAATATATACACATTCATTGAATGTTATTATTTTGGTAAACATAAATTATTTAATTTTAAAATTTTTAACCAAAAGTATTTTAATTTATGTTATTATTAATAAAATAATTTAAATTAATTAACTTTGATTGTTATATAACAAAGAATCAAACTATTATTTTATAATATATATTAATTAAATGTTATTATTTTGATAATATAAATTATTTAATATTTAAAAAATAAGAAAATGGATGTCTAAAAGTTATTTAATGTTAACTAAAATTATTTTAATTATTTAATGTTAAAAATGTTAAAGAATAAAATAAAATGATGAATAAGAAAATTAGGAGTTATCAGAAACCTTAAACACACGCGGGGCAAAAACGACATTTTGGGGTCCTATTAACTTAATCTTATTATTTTGGTAAACATAAATTATGTAATATTAAAAATGTTAAAGAATAAAATAAAATGAAGAATAAGAAAATTACAAAAAGGAATTATATAAAATACATTATTTTCAATATTTTTATGGTGCATAAAGTTGAAATCATATCTCAGTATTTTACCCAAAATATGATACTTGAACAAATTAAAATGCATAATCATTAAGTTAATCCTTACAAAAAAAAAAATAAAACTTAACTTGATTTTGTCACTACCTAATATTGATAACTATTAAGTTAATCCTTAAAAAAAAAATGAGATCCAACTTGTTACTACCTAATGTTGTCATAATAGAAATTTCAGAACAACGGATAGATTTATTATGCTTATAATATATACATTAACTTAATGTTATTATTTTGATAAACATAAATTATTTAATATTAAAAAATTTAACCAAAATTATTTTATTTTATGATATTATTAATAAAATAATTTAAATTAATTAACTTCGATTATCATATAACAAAGAATCAAACTATTATTCTATAATACATATATTAACTAAATGTCATTATTTTAAAAATATAAATTATTTAATATTTAAAAAACAAGAAAATAGATGTCTAAAAAAGTTATTTAATGTTAACTAAAAGTATTTTAATTTATGATATTATTAATAAAATAATTCTCATTAATTAATTTTGGTTGTCATATTAACTGAATGTTATTATTTTGATAAATATAAAATGTTAAAGAATAAAATAAAATGAAGAATAAGAAAATTACAAAAAAGGAATAATATAGAATACATTATTATCAATATTTTTTACCATTTTTTGACGGTGCACAAAGTTAAAATCACATATGAGTAACTTACCAAAAATATGAGATTCAAACAAATTAAAATGCACAGCCATGAAACTATTTTAGTGCAATTTAACTGTCTCAATTCCCGGGCGATTGCACAAAAGATTCGAGTTCCTTTTGGATTTCCTTCTTGATCAATGACAACTGCAGCATTATCATCATACTGAATTATTATACCGTTGCTACGTTTGAGTTCTTTACAAGTACGTACAATTACAACTCTGATCACTTCGGATCTTTCTAAGTTCGTATTTGGTACTGCTTGTTTGATTAAAGCAACAACAATGTCACCAATATAAGCATATCGTCGATTACTAATTAAGTTATTTTTTCAAAAAAAAAATGAAATTAAACTTGATTTTGTTACTACCTAATGTTGATAGTCATTAAGTTAATTTTACAAAAAATGAGATCCAACTTGATTTTGTTACTACCTAATGTTGTCATAATAGAAATTTCAGATCAACAAACAGATTTATATGAACTAAATGTTTTTATTTTGAAAAATATAAATTATTTAATATTTAAAAAAAGAAAATGGATATCTAAAAGTTATTTAATGCTAACTAAAAGTATTTTAGTTTATGATATAATTAAATAAAATAATTTAAATTAGTTAATTTTGGTTGTCCTATTAATTGAATGTTATTATTTTGATAAACATAAATTATGTAATATTAAAAATGTTAAAGAATAAAATAAAATTAAGAATAAGAAAATTACAAAAAGGAATAATATAAAATACATTATTATCAATATTTTTTACCATTTTTTGATGGTGCACATAGTTGAAATCATATCTCAGTACTTTATCCAAAATATGATACTCAAACAAATTAAAATGCACAATCATTAAGTTAATCTTTACTAAAAAATGAAACTTAACTTGATTTATTATACTTATTATTATATTTGTTCTAACTTATGTCTATTTTCTATTTTTTAAATGTTTATTATAATATTATCCTTGTAACAATTAAAAAAATAAAGAAAATGAAGATTAAATTATATATATAAAGATTAGAGTGCACTTATCAAAATGGAAGTGCAATTAGAAAGTGTCAATTTCGAAATATTGGGTGAACTTATTAAAAAGTGGTGCATTTAACAAATTTCAAGTTTTCTGAAAGCGCGAATTTCGAAATATTGGACAAACTTATTAAAAGGAGTGCATTTAGAAAATTTCAAGTTTTTCTGAAAACCTTCTTTTATTATATAAGATAGATTCCACGCGGAATAAACACGTGGACTTGAAAATCTAACCCTCTTTTCCTTAAATTTTGCAATCTTAAATATAGTAATTTACTCATGGTGACAGAGGGTACAAAAGAATTTTAAATTAAATAGAAATTGTAAGAGAAAGAGAAAGCCCAGATCAGATCACAGAAACAGAGAAACAGAGAGAAACACCAAAGATGGGTCTTTGCTTTGGTTGCTTCGGCGTAGAGAAACGCATGAGCAAGGAAGAAGAGAGATTGGCCTCTGAAGAAGCGCGTGCCAAAGCTGCTGAAGCCGCAGAGAAAAGGTACTTGTGTAGATTAAATATGTATATGCTTTTGATTTCCCTTTTGCTTTTATTTCTACCCAATCACACTTTTTGGTGTTTTATTTTATCCCTTCAGAACATTAGTAAACCCCAATTTTAAATAAATTAAAGAAAAAGTGAATTTTGGTAACTATTGTCTAAACTTCAATTCAGTATAATATATTTTTTTACAGTTTCAAGGCCTTAATTTTGTTTTTAGAGCTCATTGCTGCTAAGTAATTCATTCCATACACTAGAGACATTATACAACTATCATAAATCACAATAATTTTGGGAAAATTCAATTTCAATGTCCAGGGGATTATTTTCTTCATGTGACTGTTAGGTACTACTAAATGTTCTGAAATGTGTTTGTGGAAGTAGTCATAATAGAAAATGCGTGCAAGGCTTACTGCAATTAACAAATAGATCATGGAATGAAGTCTACTTTTTAGAAATGGGGGTGAAGCATGAAACAACCAGAGACATTTGAATGTTATAATGGTTTTTTATTGGTTAAGGAATGCATAGGTAAAGTAGCTGTAGACAAACTTATAGGTGTTGATTGGAATTATAGGCAAGAGCAATTTGAGAATTCTGCAGCAGGACGAGCTGCTCGTGCACAGCAACAAGCAATGGCAAAGCAATCTGCAAACACCAACAAAGGTGAACCAGTTCTAAAGGTTGGTTTGGTGATTCAAGATGCCACTTATGTTTTTGGCAACTACTAATTGATACTGAAATTATATCTGCTAAAGTTTCGTCATATAATTCTGGATAGATTCAGTGCTTCTTTATTAAGTGTTTATTGCTATTAGCTTTTTAATTTCTTTAAAAATGTCATTGCCCTGTAATATGCTGTTCTCTTGCCCATGCTTTTTGACTAACAATCTTCAAATAGATATATACCATACGCATTTTATTAGACCTCATTAATTTTATATTTGGACTCTTTCAATTGTGGATGCAGTGGCAAATGAGTTGAGGTTAGACATTCTGTAAGTTGGAGTTAACTTTTTATTACGTGTAAGGTGAATGATCTATCTGATGTTCTACTTTTGCGCATTTGTTTAGTAATGCAATTTAGTTTAGTTTTTAAATTCTACGAAAAATAACTTTTTTTTATTAACAGAATTTGTTAAAAGACAATTAGCATTAACATGTATTAATGTATATAAAAATATGTAGACATGGTAGATGTCAACGATAAAAGTTTGAGTTTATGCTTTCTTTGGACTAAACCAATTTGGAGAAATGTGAAGAAACCTAATGTAGACAGACAAAAGCACTTTTAGTCTCTCTCTTTTTTTGGCTGTAAACAAGATTTACATTAACAAAAGTTTAATGTCTAAAGTAGTGCTGCTTGCTGTCCAAATTGCATTGGAAAAAAAAAAAAACAGATCGTTTTTAGTATACATTTCAATAAAATGTTAATGATAATTAAATTTGTATTTTTTTTATGAACATTTTGTTCAAGCACTGTATATGTAGTAATATAGCAGTATCTGCAAAATGCTACTTAACTACACTGGCCATTCTTTCTCATGAACACAGTAATTAGAAATTTAAAATGCAAGGGGGAGGGTAGCAAAATATTTGGTTTCTGATTTAGACTAGGTTCATTCGGTTGCTTTCAATCAATATTCCATTTTTTTTTTTGGAGTAAATCTGTCATTTAGAAATCTGCCTCTAAACTAGGCAAAAACAAACTGACATACCGATTACTGAATCTTACCAACTCAGTTGAATTAGTGTTAGTTATCTGCTTTTTGGACTGCAACTATTTTTTATTTTTTAGTATTTCAGTTATTGTTCTAGTCAATAAGTGGTTCCTATATTTTAGGATCAAGTTAGGTTGTTAGGTTGTTATTCAATGTTGCTAAAATCTTGGTAACAAATAGTTTTTCTGTTTCATTTGAATATTATAAATGTAATTATTGTTGCTGATGAATACACTAAAACCCTTCAATTATTTTTCATCATATCTTCATCTTCTCCTTCAATATATATTTTTGTTCTCTCCAAGCAAATATTGTTTTTATTTCCTCTTGAAAATTTCCAACAATTGGTATCAAGAGCTTATTTCTTACGGACCTGTGAAAATGGATTCTGAAACAAGTTTTTTCCAAGTAGCTCTTCCAGTTTTCAATGGGGAAAATTATGATCTTTGGGCTGTCAAAATGGAGGCTTACCTAGAGGCTTTGGATTTTTGGGAAGCTGTAGAAGAGGATTATGAAGTCTTTCCACTACCGGACAATCCCACAATGGTCCAGATCAAGAATCATAAGGAGAAAAAAAACCGAAAAGCAAAGGCAAAATCATGCCTTTTTGCTGGTAATCTCTACAACCATCTTTACTAGGGTCATGACTCTCAAATCGACAAAAACGATTTGAGACTATTTAAAGGCGAAATATGCTGGAGATGAAAGAATTAGAAGCATGCAGGTGCTTAACTTAATGAGGGAATTTGAGCTTCAAAGGATGAAAGAGTCTGACACAATCAAGGAATACTCAGACAAATTGTTGAGCATTGCCAACAAGATAAAGTTACTGGGCGGTAGTTTTGCAGATTCCAGAATTGTTGAGAAAATTTTGGTAACAGTGCCAGAGAGGTACGGAGCATCTATTGCTTCGTTGGAGAACATAAAAGATCTGTCTAAAATTACTTTTGCAGAAGTGCTACATGCCCTCCAAGCCCAAGAGCAGAGAAGATTGATAAGGGTAGATCATGTTGTTGAAGGTGCTCTTCTGGCCAAGAGCCAACAAGCTAAAAACTATAAGAAGAATCACCTAGGCAACAGTCAGAGCAATGCAACTAATTACAACAAAGAAAAGGGTGAAAAGAAAAGTTACCCACCTTGTCAACATTGTGGCAAAATGGGTCACCCTCCATTCAGATATTGGCAAAGACCTGATGCTAAATGCATCAAGTGCAATCAAATGGGGCATGAAGCAATCATATGCTAGAGCAAATATTCAGCATCAAGAGGAAGAAGCTAAGGTCGATGATCAAGAGGAGGAGGAGGATCAGCTCTTTGTGGCCAGGTGTTTTGCAAGCAGCAAAGAGAGTAAGAGTTGGCTGATTGACAGTGGTTGCACAAATCATATGACCAATGACATGGAACTTTTCAAAGATTTAAAGCCAACCAACATCACCAAAGTCAAAATAGGCAATGGTGATTATATTTCAGTCAAAGGAAAGGGGACTGTTGCAATAACAAGTAGCTCAGGTACAAAGTTTATTCCTGATGTCTTTTTTGTACCTGAAATTCAACAAAATCTGTTGAGTGTTGGCCAATTGATTGAAAGAGGCTTTAAAGTTATTTTTGAAGACAATTTTTGCCTGATTAGAGATGCAACTAATCAGAATATCTTTAAAATAAAAATGAAAGGGAAAAGTTTTGCTCTAAATCTGTTGGAGGAAGAGCAAACTGTTTTTCCAATCAAAGAAAACATCACAGAAGTTTGGCACAAAAGGCTTGGGCATTATCACCATCAAGGGTTGCTGCAACTGAATTCCAAGAGAATGGTAGCTGATTTTCCAGAACTTGATGATCACATACCAACATGCAAGACTCGTCTATTCAGAAAGCAAAAAAAGAAGCCATTTTTTGAGGACAGCAAAAAGAGTCACTCTTAAGCTGCAATTAGTCCATACAGATATATCTGAATCTAAAAAAACTCCTTCATTAGCAGATAATCGATATTATGGAGCATTTTGGAAGTTCAAAAAATTAGTAGAAAATCAAAGTGGCAAACAAATTCAAATTCTAAGATCTGACAATGGAATACACCTCAAAAAAAAAAAAAATTCAGAAAGTTGGCATTGAACATCATAAGATCAACTAGCAGATTTGTTTACAAAACCACTTTCTGTTAGCAAGTTTGAGTTTTTAGGCAGAAGAATATTGAAGTTTGCATATCCTAAAGCAAGGAGGAGTGTTAGTTATCTGCTTTTTGGACTGCAACTATTTTTTATTTTTTAGTATTTCAGTTATTGTTCTAGTCAATAAGTGGTCCCTATATTTTAGGATCAAGTTAGGTTGTTAGGTTGTTATCCAATGTTGCTAAAATCTTGGTAACAAATAGTTTTTATGTTTCATTTGAATATTATAAATGTAATTGTTGCTGATGAATAAACTAAAACCCTTCAATTATTTTTCATCATATCTTCATCTTCTCCTTCAATATATATTTTTGTTCTCTCCAAGCAAATATTGTTTTTGTTTCCTCTTGAAAATTTCCAACAATTAGTTTAACTTCACTGATTGCTTCACACACTGATATTATGTTTGTACATTGTGAAAGATATAGTGATAAAGTAAAAACCAATATCAAGTACCTTTCTACTTTGCTGAATGTAAATGTCTCTGTATTGTTTTGATCATTTTGTCTCATTTGTTTTCTTTTCTTGTGTTACAGTATCGATGACAGGTCCAACCAGAATTTTATATGCTCTGCATGCTTCCCTTGTTCCGAAGATGTAAAGATCTTTTTGATAAAAAAAAAAAAAAAAGATGTAAAGATCTTTATTGCAATAATTGTATCACAAGCGCAATTTGTTGTTTTCCAGACCAAGAAATAATGTTTGATTGTAAATTTGTAAAGAAATCGTGGTGAATGGAAACGGGGATAAGTTGAGATGGTAGTTTCATTTGATTTTTTTTACTCTCCATTGCATGACATTTCAGCAACTCCATTTATTTTCTACAAACATTTAACTCGTCATCTTGTTTACTTTACCAGCTTTAAGCATCTTACATATATAAAGAATGAGTGAAGTGCACCCCTTAAAATGATAACTCTAAAATTGTGCTTTATTTAATTTGCGCGAGTATTGTCAGTAGGACTAAAAACCTTCTGTCCTACTCCATCTTCGGCTACTCTAAGAATAAAGTCTATTTTTTCCACTTATTTTGAAAAAAGTAAATTGTATAATTGTCAGTTTTCTGGAAGTGTTTTTGATAAATAAGCAATTCTTTAAATACCCCCCCCCCGCGGGGCCAAGTCAGGCACTAAATGTTTTATGCACGACAAAGAAATTAAAAATATAAAATCATAGTAGTAAAAATGTTATTTAACCAATCACTTAAAGAAATTCAAATTCTTATCACGTGAGCTTTAAGTTATGAGTATTACTTTTCTAAAGTGAGGTGTGTTATACAAAAAGAATGGAGAGTTATAACTATCAATTGAAGGCGCAGGCTGAAACTTAAAGTAGTCAATTAGCAGCAACACAAGCTATATGTGTGTGAACTTTACATACAGGGATTAACCTCACCTTACACCTCATAGGAGACCCAAAAAACTATAGTACATTCTGCTTGACATTATGTTATAAAGAATTCTATACCACTTGGGAAGCCAAACTTCTGTCCTTCCGAGTCAAATGTGAAGGACATTCCATTGGAACATAATGAAGTAAAACTATAAATAAGTAGCTAGATATAGCTACTATATATGTTTCTTAACAAATATTAACCATAGGGACGTTTTCTATTCCATTAGTTGCGGCTCATGGTTTTTTGTATAATGCTCTTGGTTGAGCTCAACCACAAAAACTTAAACAGTACTCCCAAGGTCTCGGTCACTCAAATTTTTGCACTGGAGCTGAAAGCTTCAGCTCATATGCAGCTTGAAAGCAATCTGCCGCTTGTTGTAACGAGCCTTCCATTTTTGAAACCAATCCAAGGTTAAACCATGCATCATGGTTTGTGGGGTCTAATCTCAAAGCATTCATTAAAAAGCTTCTTGCAACTGGAAGTGATTGCATTCCAAGTTTAAGCAACAATTTTGCTGTTGAAATAATACTGGGAATGTAATCCGGTTCTATTGACAAAGAGACTGAGAAGGAAACAAAGGCCTCCTTATGCAAAGATTGAGCTTCAAACAACAACCCTGTCATTATCACAACCAGGTAATTGCAGATTGGTGATTTGTTAAGTTATGGTTCTGTAAACACAAAACACAGAAACATACAGCAGTTCAACAATGAAAACATGAACAATCAGGTGTCAGGTTCCATACCAGTAATATGCCAACTTCTGGGAGAGAAAAATTCTATCAACTGGGCCTTGTCAACACAAGTTTTTGCATCAAGAAAGGAACTAAGATCTGCATAAATGGTAGCCAAATCCTGCCAAGCTTCCATTTCCAACTTCTGTTCTGTTAATGCCTGCAAACAGATGAAAAGTTAAGGGAAATTCTTCTCACAGATTCAGAAAATGAATTAAATACTTACACATACTATATTCAAAACTTTCCTAGTCATAAATAATGTTTTACTATAAGCATTGGATGTTGGACCACAAAAATGAGAAGTTCTAGCACATAATTAGGTAGGGGACTATTTGTTAATGCTTTTAAATTTAATTAACTAGTCTTATTTCTCAGCAACTTCCAACAGACAAAAGTAATGCTTGATTTGCTTCTTTCGTCAATTTTAATATAAGTCTATACAATGGATGTTGTAGTGTTGTTCCCTTAAACAATAATACAAACCTCATGCCTTAATGTCTTAGCTTGAAGCCAATGCTCTTTTCTTGCTTCAATTACAGCTAGCAAGATTCTGTAGGTCTCAATTGCTTGCTTGGGTTGCTGCTGAGTAATTTGAAGTACAGCTTTCAGTCTCAGTAGTTCTAACTGATCTATACCGCCAGCCTCATCTAAAGCAAAATCAACTATAGTTTTGGCGTCCTGAAACCGCTGCTGTGCTGATAATATGAGTGCTAACAGCTGCCAACCTCTTCTTGAGCTGCCAGCCATCATGTCTGAGTAAATCATTATATTATCATAAGCTGCATTTAGATTTCTTTGAATTGCATTTTCCAGTCCAAGGCTGAACATCACTTCTGGGTCATTATTTCCATTTAGAGCAGCATCACTTAGAAACTTCAAAGACTCTCTTTGAAATATAATTCTTTCAGAATCCAGTACACATGTTCTAGAAGCAGCTCCATGGCAAATGCCAAGAAATTTTTGGCCCTGACCCAAAAAATGCTCATTTTGATGTTTGGCTAGATCAATAACTTCCTGTGAAAATTTAATTCCTTCACGAGCATGGTTTGGATTTAGAGAATACAGCTTTGCAGCAAACAAAAATGAAGGAAAATGGGGTCTATGCTTTGCTTCAGAACTACCACAAGCCTTCCTCAAAAGGTTCAAGGCTATATCATTCTGTCCTGCTGCACTGTAACAAAGAGCGAGAAAGTACCACCTCTCGGCTCGATCATAAACACCTGGAAGGATCTTCTCTACATGATCTGCCAATGATTCAAACATCCCAGTAATTGAAAGTGAAAATGTAAGATTATCCATTATTTCAGGGTCCCAATCTATTTCCTGAAGTACCATCTTTCCTGAGAGTATTAATAGCAAAAGTATAGCCTCTTCAGTGCCACTCATAGGTGTTGTTAGACCATTCACTTGCAACTGAGGGGGCAGGTTTACTTCAACACCTCCATAGAGTAGTGTGGTAGCTAAATCTTTTTGCACACAGGCCAACCTCTGCGGCTCCAAATTCCAGGGCTTGACTAGAGCCCTCCGATAAGCAGTGACAGCTTCATCTAGCAAACCTGCCTTGATCCATAGATTTGGAAGCAACTCCAATGCTCTGTGGAACATTTCTTGCAACTTACAAGCTTCACCAATACACTCAGGCATTCCATTAAGAAGAGCAGATTCAACTGTATCCACAACAATTCTGCACTCCTTTGCAGCCTCTGGTAAATAAGAAAGCAGCATAATTAGAATCCACAGCCTTGAGTGCCAAACCACGCATGTGTAATTAGCTTCTTCTCAGACCAAAAAACAGAAAAAAATTATACATAATACATAATGTAGCAACATTTATAATGCATTGATGCTAATATGAGCAATTGTTCATGATTGTCTTAACAATAGAGTAAAACTTTCAATATCCTACATGCAAAAGTTACAGCTCTTAGCAAGAGCATGCTAAATCAAACAAAATACAAGAATATGTAAAACATCTGAAAGAGATATGAAGGTGGTGATACCAGTGTATCGCCCAAGTTCTTCTAAGGATTTGGATTTAAGCAAAATTGCCTCAAGAAGCAGGCTTACTGAATGCATTGACATCACATTAGGAAGCACATTATCCACCTTGGAACGTGGTTTTCTTTGTTTGATTCTTTCAGCTATAGCCCTTATCATCCTTGGGGCCAAAGCCCTTATGTCTATACCCTCAAAAACTTGAAGGGCGGCATCAAAGTTCCCTCTTTGATATTCAAGCCTCCCCAACAAAGCCCGAGCTTCCTTCAATTCGCCAGAAAAGAGAAATTAAAATCAAACAGTAGTCTTATGTTAACAGAAAATAATTTCACAAAGTAAGTTACAATAATTCCTACTACCTCATAGTTTAATGAGAGAGCTTCTTTTAGAGTAGATTCAACATCTTCCACTTGTGTTTCATCAAATTTGGATTCCCAATCCCCAGTCCTTGAAGACAGGCCACTTGCAGAGAAATCCCTTGTTGCCAAGGAGTCCGGTGACCGTGGTGGCGCCTCTTCAAATTTGAATTGCTCCCCGGAACAAGCACACAACATCTTCCAAAAAGTGTGGATTTCAAAGTGAACCCAACACAAATGACTTCCCACTTCTCAGTGCACCCTTTCACAAGGGGCTCAGCTCAACACCTTCAACAAACACGGTTCTTCTGAAATTCAACGATGCATTACAATTTGTAATAAATACATGAACACAGTTGAAATGTTTGGTGTGGACTATCATTACTATTGACAATGCCACACAACATTGGTCTTACCTTTAAGTAGCAAAATGAAGAATGTCACAAAGTACCCTTTTTACCTTAAATTTGGAATTTCACAACTCGTGTCATGAAACGATTGACACAACATAATAGTGCTAAGAATAACACGTTCGTGCAACGGAAAACCAAACCAGTAACCACATAACTTATGGGAACACAAAAAAAGGGAAAAGGGAGAAAAGAGACAAAGATATGACAGATTTTTCAAAGGTAATGATGGATGTCATAAGAAAGAGAGGAGAGGAAGAAAGGTTTTCTAGATAAACACGGGTGGACATGTGAAAGCTGAGAAAAGAGAGAGAACAAACAAACAATAATAAGAACACTACAGTGCTTTGGACTTCCCATAGCTCAGATTCCAAAGACCTGAACCTTATCAGTGTTTGACGCCATGAAAGCTACCCTTCTGTTGAACTTTCTGTTTCTATGTTTGGATTACTTGAAATTGGTCCTCATTGGTTAAAAGGACACACCCCCTTAAAAAATTCAAAACCTTTTAAGCCTATAGAAATGTACAGTACTAATTATGAACTAGAATCAGTGAATCACAGATCTATCAGACTTTATATAGTATATATATATTTTAATAATCTCTCACTCTTCAAATGTGGTGCAGAGGAGATGTTGTTGGTAGATTGTTTGAGTTGGATTCAAGTTTCAACAATGCTGGTGTATGTGTTCACACTTGACACCACACATGATGGTGAGAGTGGTATGAGGAAGTAAGGCTTTGTAAGAGAAATTCTTTTCTACTTGTTTAGAAGTTAAAAATGAGAGAAATAGAGAGTTAATAAAAAAAATTTATAATTTTTTCTTTATTTAAAAAATTAATACATTATATATTTTATAATGATTAGGGTAGGATAGTAATTTTATTAACAGTGACTGGTATAATAATAATTTTAGTTACTTTTCCTTCTAAAAACCCTCAAATTGGGGGGACAATAATTTTAAGGCTTTGGAGAATTTCAGAGGAATTTTGAAAATCCTCAAATTCTTTCCCTCAAAATTTAAAATTCTCAAATAAGAAGATATCTTTACATAAACCTTTTTCTTCCCTTCCTTCCCCTCTAAAATCTTTCTCCTAAACAAAGCATAAAGAAAGTGGCTTGAGAGTTGGAGCAAACATTTAAACAGAAGAAAGTGAAATGAAAGGAAAAACAAGGGCTGTGTTGTCGACGTGGGATGCCACCAACAAGAGGCAACAGAGCAAAAGCAACCTCATCAACCTGTCCCCATTTGGTGTCGCCATAAATGTTGTTTACTTTCGTAGCTTTTTGTCAGTCAGTGTATCCAAAACAAAAAATGATTTGGATATGGTGGAAAACTTGAAATACTCCACTTTGAAATAATCAAAGAGAAATGTTAAAAGCAAACCTTCTTTTGAAATTTATTCGAAAAATACAAAAATTTTATGGACTTCACTTGATTGAAGAAGTCTAAATGAATTGATTGAATAATATATCTAAGTTTTTAGAGCAGTAATTTTTTAAAACAGAAGAATTTTTAAAATTGTTTTGCACAATAAGTACATGGCAATTAAATTCATTAATTTATATATAATTTTATATCACAATTTAAATTATTTATAAAAATATAAAATATAATTTATAATTATAATTATATAAAAATATTTATGTTATACCATACACAAACTAAAATATTAGTTAAAACTAAAAATTAGTGTATTAATAAAGAGAAAAATACATGTAAGATTTAATTTAAAATAATGATATTTTGCTGATGAAAGTTAATGGTATTAACTAATTTGAATAAAAAAATGATATAATTTTTTTAGATTTGTTAAACAATAATGTCATTTCGACGAATGTTAAGTTGCACGAACTCCATGAATCAATTATGTGGGTCAATTTTCTTTTTCAAATAAATATTAATTAAAATTTATTAAAATAAAAAATAAGTTTTTGACACAAATTACACATTCGTACAGATTTGACAAACTGTGTTGTTCGTTTTAATGTAATAAAATATATAATTTTTAATAAAATTTTGTGATTATTTTATTTAATATATTTTATATTTAAAATATTTATAAATAATAAATCTTGGATCCACAAAATGTACTATTCTGTGGAAGTGTGGATGGGAGGTAGATGATACAATTTTGGGCAGTTTTGTATTTTTTTTTAAAACTCATTAATAATTCATTCATAATTAATATTCTTTAAAAATATTTTTTTATAGAAATTAAAGTAAAATTATTTAATCTACTTTGTAATATTATACAACACAAATAGGATTTTAAGATTTTTAATTTCGATAAACTTTTTTAGTATACATAACAATAACATTGAATAGTTAATATTATATTATAAGTTGTACATGTATTAGAAAAATAATTAAACTTGATTTTGATAATGACTTTAATTCTTTAAATAAAATTTCACCATCAAGATCGTAATAATTATCATGGTTTAGAAAAATTCCAATTTTTAGAAAAGTTTTTATTATTATTTTCTTTTATGTTCCTAAATTATCCTCGGTTGTATTTTTCAATCCAACTACATAGAAATAGTTCGTTAGACCCAGATTGATAATATTACAACATTATAACATTATATGAAAATATTATTTTGATATTTATATAGACTAAATAAAAAAATTTAGTGCTCTTCTAAAATGGGGTCATGGGTGGTCGCCTACCTTGATCATTTTCACGATCATGATTGTATATGGCTGCATATGGAAAGTGTTTTGACTTTTGACAGTGAAACCCAAGCAGGTAAAATTAAAAGCCAGATCTGATTTAAACTATCCAAATTCCAAACTATTTATTTCGTTAACTCCTAAAACCCTGAACCAAATCATGCATATAAAAAAATCAATGTAACTTATTGAGATTAGATATTAGATCAGAAAATAAAAATTAAAAGCATTAAAAATAAAAATAAAAAGAGAAAAGTTATACATTACAATATAATATTTTTATATAGTTATCTAATCATAATTATCATTTATAAAAAAATTTATTAACTTTTAAAATAATTATATTAAAATTATTCAAACAATAATATGTAATTGGATAATACTGTAAAACTATTTTATATTGACTCTATACATATGCATTAAACTCATAAAAAATACTAATTTATTCTTTAACCAATTTTAAGACAGTATCTCGATATCAAAATACTAAAACAAATAATGTTAGTAAAAAGACATTTTAAAGGATTCTTATTATTTTATATTCATAAAAGAGTTTAATTTTTATACAATGTGAGCACAATTCTTTTACATATCTAATTCTTACTAATTTTAAAATTAATCTATTTTTTCAATTAGGATGATTTTTTTTTTATTTGTGAGAATTAAAGACGGTCTCAACATATTTATAACAATTGACGCATTCTTGTTTACCAAGTGACCTAAATCCTTGACATTAGAATGTGTTCAAGAGAGAAGAAATAGGATGAAAATAATTTTTTTTAAAAAAATTAATGTAGATCTCATACTTTTATCACTTTACTTTAATTTAAATATATATATATATATATATTTTTTTTTTCTTTCCATTCTACCAAACCCACCCTTAAAGAAACCGGAACAAATTTACCGATTTTTTCGGCTGAATTTCCTTAAACAACGGTTGATAAGACTATGATAAGTCATGCGTTAATCAAGCTTGTTTGTTTTCCGAAAGAAAAAATATTTAACCATTTTAAGTTTTAACAGTCAGGGAAAATTTTCAAAAGTTGGTGGTTGGGGAAAAGAAGCAATGATGCCAGCAGAACATTCAAAAGGAAGCACATGGAGAAATCCTTAGAACAGAACTCAGGTGAGGTGGCTATCACGTGGAGCTGAGTGATTTCATGGGAATCTATTGAGTGAAGGTTAAAAAAGAAAGAAGTATAGAGTGAATCTTTGGCTTTTGTTTTGTCGTTACCTAATTTTCTACGTACTCTTGTCATGTCACCTTCCTTCTGCTCCTCATCCTTCATACTTCACAGCTTCAACGCATTTTCCAATTTTTATTCTGAAATTATTGAGTTTTGATTAATAAGTCAAGCCCATAAATTTACTTAGAGGAGAAAAACTTTTTAACTCTTTGTTTTTTCTATTAAAGAAAATACTATTAGATTAAAAAAGTTAACTAGCAAATGTAAATAATATTACTATTGTATTAATATTTCTAATATTTTAGATTATATATTTGTTTCTTTATTAGAAATTATATATTTGTTACTTTATTTAAAGTTTTAAACTAGCTATTTTTAAGCCTATTAATTTATTTCGAGATTAAAAAAAAATTGAACCATTAAAAATATTACGATGAATTGGATTTTTTAATAAACTTTCAAGCCAAAACTTGAATGAGTCATACCAAATCGGCAAATCTTAAAAAAGACATTAAATAAATCGGCAAATCTTAAAAAAAAAAAAAATAAATAATATTTTTGATAAATCGAGCTTAGACTCTATAAAGTGTCAAATTTAACATAATTCATATAATTTTTTTATCCCAGACAATCTTTAAAGGGACATTACCTGCTACAGCAGGGTTTTTTTATTTTTATTTTCAATAGTTAAGAGCCCTTGTATAAGAAATATTATCCCAACTATGTCAACTTGTTATAGGCCTCCTGCTTTCTTGATGCAGGGTAACCAGCACTGAAGCAGATGCTGTTAAGACATGCATGAACTACCACTTAAATCACTTCCAGATCCTCATTTTATGGGGGCAAATCACAATCCTCTCACGTTAAACTCATCTTGGCTAGTGGCTATACCTTTTTCTTTTTTTTGTAACCCATATACATCCTCAACAGTTTCTTCCAGTTTAGCCTAATCCAACTCACCTGCCCCCTAACAACCTCTAATGTGTTTGGAAGCGTTCTCATAATGTATGCACATAAAAAAAAGGGCAAAAGCTATTTGAGTTTGGTCTCCTCATGTAACATTTTCTGTCCAGGGAAATCTCATACCTTAATTAAAAATTAGAGTTAAGATTTAAATAATAGAAAAAGAGGGACATGAGATTTTGGTAGTAGAAATTTTCATGGAAAGAATCCAAGTAAAAATCTCACTGGAGAAGATCCATTTATGAATAAACAGAAGAGAAATTTACTTGTAAAAAATTACTCAACTTCTTATACAACTAATAATTAAAAAAAAAAAGAGAGAGAGAGAGAAATCGTGAGGAAGCAGTGTTTGAAGCAAACTCTGATGTCTATTTGAAACTAGAGGAAAACTCACGCTCTTAAACCTCAGCAGATTATACTCACTGATTGCACTGAAATTAATTTTATAATAGATTTCTTTTATTGCATTACAATGGATAATCTCAATCGCCGTTACCGCTGCAAATGAAGAGTCATTTTGGATGTCATTAACATGCATGCAACACGCAAATATCATGTCAAGCTGGCATAGAAATAATTTTCCTAGCCATCAAGTCAAAAGGGCTGGAGAGCAGAAAAAAATGAAGTATAAAATTAATGATCGAATTATCAAATGAACACAAACCCTGCTAATTATTAGATGTCC
The DNA here is from genome assembly GCA_007407185.1 of Glycine tomentella. Lineage (NCBI taxonomy): Eukaryota > Viridiplantae > Streptophyta > Magnoliopsida > Fabales > Fabaceae > Glycine > Glycine tomentella. The sequence goes on along the minus strand of PYAF01006013.1, from coordinate 2,199,801 downwards.
CTCTCAAAACGCATCAGTCATCAACCATATTGGCTGCGTAGTGACCCAAGTTTCTGCCCTGTAATTTACCAGGACAAAAAGAAAATGAAGGAAACAAAATTCAGTACGGTATGACTAATTGACTATTAAGGTAACCCCATAAGATGACTACATAAATGGCAAAGCATGATTATACTAACAGCCGTATTTGCAACTACGACCAAATTTAGAAACCACTGAAAAAACACCAATAACTTTTGACACTCAACTTGTGTACAGAAATTTTAGTTACATGTGTAATAACAGTCTAGACAAATACATTGACAAAATTAGTTCGAAAACCCTCCAAGAAGATTTTGTCAAACAGATTGAATACTCTTATTGGCTCAGTTCACAAGAATCTCTCGCCTCAGAAACCCCCCACATTGAAATTGTGAGGGAGCCTTAGCTCACCCCTTGTTTCTTGCATCAAAAATTATCATAGTTGTCTAGTAATTTCATATGGTGTTCAAAGTACCCCATTCTTAACCATTAAACAACATTTTA
>PYAF01006013.1:2162279-2199176 GCA_007407185.1 Glycine tomentella | reverse complement strand
GGGGGGGGGGGGGGGGGGGGGGGGGGGGGGGGGGAGTATATAGCATGACAGAGTAGCCAACAGATAAGAGGACATTCAGTAAGAAAATGACTGAAAAACAATCAGTCATAGAAACCAACCTTCTCACCACTAGACATCCGATGTTCATTGTTATTAAGATATCTTCTCTTGGGTGTGAAATTAAATACATCTTGAAGGAACTCGTTTTCCTGATTCGTCAAAGAAGAAGGGCAAATGAAAAATGTTAAATTAACAACTGAAATGATAAGCTTTTCACCAAAATTAAAATCTTACTGATGAAAAATGCCAAGAGAAAGCCAACCTGCATATGCTTGATGAACCCTCCCCCTAAATAGTGCTTGAGAAAGTTCAACTGCAAAAAAAGCATATTAAAATGTTAATGCAGAAAAGGAAAGCTTTGTCAGAAAAAGTAAAAAACAAATAAATGAAAAAGCAAAAAACCTGTATCATTTGGGACCATGAAGATGTCTGCAGTGAATCACCACCAATTTTCATTGAAATTTCAGGAGAGTAACCATACTAGTAAGCACAAGGCATTAAAGTAAGGTCAGTAAAGAAGCCTGTGTTCCATAAGCAATATATCTTCTACTAAAAAAGGGTGACCTAGTGCACAAGGCTTCCCACTAAGTGATGTTTGGGGAGGGCGTAAATGTATCGAGCCTTACCCTTACCTTGTGAATCAGGTCACAAGGCAGCAACCTACTTTTAGAATATAAATTAGTCAATTATAAAAAATTAAAAAGACAGCTAAAGCACCTCAAAAAACTCTACGATATCTCGGAACAAGTTCCTCTGATTATTCAGATCTTTCTTAGCAGAACCTTTTCCACCAGCCTCAACAGAAAGGTTTTTGACTTGATTGATGACCTTCCCTTTCAATCCTTGTAAATGGTTATAACTTTCTTTCCGATTAATCTCTTGAGTCGTATCACTTGCACCCTTAGAATCAGCAGAAAATTTCTCTATGATTCCAATCTCAAAAATTACAACCAGTGCTTCGCCAGCAGCAATACGCACAGGCCGGTCTTCCTTGTCTAGAAGACTTGATAAATAAGATATTGAACTGCATTAAAAACAAAAGCAATTATTTGGACCTCAGGCAATGAAACAAGCATAAAACACAAAGTAAAGAATTTAATATTTAATTCAATTGGAGTTTGGAATTGAATTTCAGTCTATTAATTCTAATTTGAAATCAAAATTAAAATCTCACATTAATTTCAATTCCATCATGTAAACTGACCCTTAATGAACTTTTAATTATTATTATTTTTTATCATTTTTCCTGCCCTCATTTTTGCATGTTATTCCAAGTTGCATGAGAGAAAACTTCTCCAGTATTCATTACACTTCCCAACACAATCTCATCCTCCCTGCCCTGTCCTCCCTTAAACTTCCACTCTAAATCTTCTGGTATTCAAATCCTACACACCTGTTTTCAAGACAAAGAGGTCCAAATATTTTTATATTACCAAACTGCCAGTCAACTATAAAAATGGATGCACAGACTCTCTTCGTTCTCTTCCCCACTGGCAAAGAAGGAATGAGTCAACAAGTTGGGGACACTATTCAGTAATCTCCAATGCAGATCTGAACTGCACTCAAGTTGGAAGTTTAGAGGGGCAAATCCTGCTAAGCGCTATCCCAGGTCATCTATATAACTTAACTATATAAAGCCAATCAAAGGTACATGAAATGCACTACTGCATATTACCTAAAGCTAGTGTGATTAAATGAACATGGATACAAAGAAACAGGATTGCTTACTTTTGCCAATTTTTAGAATTTAGCTTCAAATCGCTCATGGTAGATACGAGAAAGGACCAAGCAGATACCACAGCAGTTATTAATGGAGCAGAAGGTTTGACTGCAACTACCTAAACAATGAAATAGCTGAAGCAGTAAATTTAAGGTAGAAAAATTAAGAGCACTAATGTAGAAAGAAAGAGCATTCATCATCAAAGGCAACATAGTTATTATCAGAAGCATAATACACTTGGGATGGATAAGCAAAATAGAAATAAAACTAACAAGTATATTTGAAACAGATGCCTACATTGGAACCCAATCTGGGATGAATCACTCGCCACAGTATGTCCATCGATCTCTCTGTTTCCTCTACACTATTCCCACCAACAAAAGTGATTATAGCCAAGCATTCCAGCAACTATAAAAATAATGGCATTGAACAGAGAAGATTCAGAATCGGTGTCTCTAATGAATCAGAAGGCAAATTTTGAGTACAAAAGACTTCCCAAATATCCAAAACTCCTACTTACTGTTAAAATTCATGAGAAAGTAAAACATGAGAAAATGAGTGAAAGTTGAGAGGGTATTGTGAAATCTTTGGTATTTTGATATCTAACCACTGAGAGCTTGTCCAGAGTATATATATACTCCTAGAATCAGTTGAAACTGTAATGATTAGTTACAACTGATTAGAAGCAGAAACATAGCAGAAAACTGACTTCTGAAAGCCAAATGGGCTTGGTCTTCACAGGCTCAATTTACAACAGAAAACAGCAACTACAATAACTACAAAGTAATGTATATCTCTCTAACACTTACTGAAGGAATTTTTGTCAAATCTGATTTAGATGTGAGAAATTCATCCAGAGGACGAACTGATTCCTCAAATATTTCACGTGCATTATCACTACACCCAACAGTCAGGGTCAACAAACCTACAAAATAATCAAATTGATATTTAATTATATGAAGGCAATATCAAACATAAGTTAATCAAAATCTTACCTATGGCATGTGATACCAAAGCTATCTCCTTTGCAGATGCCTTTTTGGATCCTTTTTTTATTGAAGCAAGGCACTGATGTAATAAAGTAGCAAATCTGACGAAGGAAAGGACATCAAGGTTATGATAACCATATATTTAATGAGATAAATGAACAGATGGCTAAGATATAACATCTCTGTACTTAACATGAATACTGTTTGACATTGATACTGTATCTAGTAACCACCGTGATAGAAAGATAAATAAATACATAAATAGGTGACGTATAACATTTTACTTCAGATTAATAAAGTTTTGACATAACCAACAAGTTGACATGGTAAGTTAAATTAGAAAGAGTGTTCAGATTTAGGAAGACAGCATATAAAAATATCAGGTAGGAGTTTAATGAGTTGGTCATTCAATCAGGTAAGAATTCCTGTTCAATACATTGGGCAGACTCTTAAATTTTGCAAGAAATAAACAAAAGTGGGGCTATTGGACCCCCAACTACCTATTCATATTCTCCACTAAATGCTTTTCATCACAATTTCCTAAATTTCTGTCAACTAAATTGCAATTTAGTAATGGAAATAAACTATTTAGTTGAGAGGAATATAGATTTAGAATTTGCAATTAAAAGTGGTCAGTGTGGAATGTGAGTAGCCATTGGAAGTGCCAATAGCCACACCCATTATAGAAACACTGCTAAACCAATTTCAGTGATTTCAGAACTGAATTGAGCTTCTAAACAGGCCCTAAGTTGATTACATCTTTCCTATGTGATCAAAATAAAGTTCAACTCAAAGTCAAAGTTATCCACTGAAGGCCAAAGAAGGAACACTCCACACCCCACAGTTTACAAGATATATGGTTAGGTTAGACAAATCATACATATTAATTATCTTCATGTTTGCAAGTTGTAACACATAGAAGGAAATTAACTAGGTAAATGGCATAATCATTATAATGGAATATACCCAGAAGGTTGAATAACAGAAAACTGAGAAATGTTAAAAAAATAAATGATAGATACTTACTTCTTGTCGACAAACTGATGCTGCATTTTGCTACTGAATGCCCCAATGATCACTGACAACGCTCTCTCCCTCGTGGAATCCCTTTATTCCCAAAAACAGACAAAATTAAAATAAGAATAAGGGTCTTAAAGTCATAGGGGAGCATATTTTTATGCATCCCGATAAAGACTTTTCACTTTCTACTTCCTTAACCAGTGTTGTGGTTAGCATTTGCATAAGAATAAATAATCCATGCATTGACTGTGTAAAAAGTCTTCTACATTATCATTCAATTCAATCACAATCTACCGTATAAAAATCATATCACCAATGATTTCTGAATAGTTGACATGAGTTTAGTCTTAAAATAAAATTAGATCCAATGGCAATTTGCAATGCTAAACCCTTATAATTGGAAAGTGGAAACTTATGTAAGTACAAGTACCTTTTCTCATCTATATTTTTTATTATAAAAAAAAGTACCTTTTTTCATCCAAAGCATCGAGAGCTTGATCGAGCAGAGCATCTTGATCGAAGTGCACTTCTTCGTTCCCTGAGACGGGGACGGAGACGTGATCAGTTCGGGAAGTTGATGACGAACTCACACTACTGCTACTATCATCGTCGCTATCCAACAATGCAGCATTTTTACGTTGAGAATTACCTACCCATACATCACCACAACAGAACACAACACAACCGACAACTTCAAACTCCATCATTCATTCATTCGTCCCCGAAACGACGACGTCATAATAGCATTTAACATTCTCATATCAATTAATTAATTAATTAAGCAATTGTAATTAACACATGATGGATCAGATAATTAAGATGAACCCTAGGAAAAGAAGTAGATTAAGGTTCTTAGTTCTTACGCTTTCCCATAACGGTAACGGCTCCTACGCTGCTGAGTTTGGTGGTAACTGCTAAGCGTCAGAAAGTGTTACAAGATTGAATGGAAATATGACGGAAAAGTATGATGTGGAGGGAATTGGGAGAGAATGAGGATGAGAGAAACAAGTAGAATGGTGGTGGATGATAAGCCATGAAAATAATTAAAGGGAAGAGGGATTGTTTCTGATTCAGAATAAAAATCAGAGAAAGAGAGAAAAGGTGAAGAGCTTTATTTGTTTTTATGTGTGGATTGTGATTTGTGAAGATGAAAAATGAGGAACGTTTGAGACTTGAAAGGGGATTATTCAAATGTGGTGTGGAATATTCGCAATGAGGTATACCCATGCTCTGTACATTGCAGTGGTTGCGTGGCACATCACACACCCTTGCCCTTGACTCAATGAATTTTGCTACCCTTTTTTTTTCTTCCTTTAAGTAAATAAGTAAATGATAAAAATAGTTTTTCATTTTCATAAGAAAATAAAAAATATATTTTAAATTTAACAAATTAAGTTTCTTGCAGACTATTATTACATGAGTCCTTTATCATTGACTCAAGATTTAAATTTAATATCATTAGTCAAATTGAAATAACTAACACACAAATTATGTTGATGCTTGCAATTTTCTTTCAGTAATTGTTTGATTGAAAAAAAAGAAAAGAAAAAGAAATATTTAAATTAAAATAAAAAAACAAAGATGTGAAACTTATACAAAAATTTAAAATTTTCTTTTTCCTTTCTTCCTATTTGTGAATACATGGATAATGTTTCTTTATTAACATAAAAGAGTTCAAGTCATCAATATAAATATTTTTAATTTGTGAATTCATTGACATAAAATTGATAATGATATATGAAAATTTAGATTTATAATATGTTTGAATATTCTTTAAAATCATGGTGAATGTCTCAGAATTACGATGTTATCATAATTTTTCCATATAATTATATATTATTTCATACTTATGATAATTTTATAATTAATTTTAACTCATCTCATTATCACTCGGAGCATATACTATTAATTAATGTACACTGAGAAAAGGTAACTTTAATATGTGAGTAATAAATATTTTTTATCACACGTGAGTCCTAAATTTTTGTCTTCATTAATTGACTTACGGTTAGATTACCTACAAACCTTGTTAACCGGTGGTAAAATGTGGAACTAGGTGGAAAAACATCTAAAATCTAATTATAAATTATAATATAAGGTAAGTTTATTTAAATTTAAAGAAATAATTTTAAAATAAATGTATTTTATTTAAGTATTTTTTTAATAAGTATATAGAATTTTCTTCTTAAAATAAACAAAAATTATTTTTTAAGTAACAATAATTTAGACAAATACACTAAAAAATATTTATTAAAATAAATATGTATTTGAATAAATAAATTTAAATAAACTGTATCATAATAAATATATTATGTGAGTAGGAAGTAATATAATACTCGCACACACTCATACCCAAACTTGTAAAGTTCTTGTAAAAATTATACTTTCTGTACAAATGATATATACAAGTATCTATAACTCTATAAGTCTGATTGCAGACCAAATGAACTTCGGTTTCCATCTCCTATTCAAACATTACCAAAGTCCAAAGCAATCACTACTAGAAAAGTGTCTATTACATGGGAAATTTCATGTAAATTTTGTAAAACAATTCACAAGAAATGCATTTCCGACGGATTTTCTTACGAATTTAAAATCCCAAGCAAATCCTTCAAAGATAATACTTTCTTGCCGATTCTAAAATTCGTAGGAAATTTCCTGCAAATTTTCTTGCAAAACTTCCTGCGAAAAAAAGCACAAGAAAATTCTTAGGTATTGTTTTTTGCATATGTAAATTTGCTTTCCTACAGATTTTAAATCTGAAGCAAAGTCTGCAAGAAAATTCTACAAATTTAAAAAAATAAAAAAATTAAATTTACCAAAAATATCTAAATTCATTTTTAAAATCCAAAAAAAATTATTTAATTTTAAATATATTAATAAAATTATATAATTTACACATATGCTTATTGTGATTTTAAAAAATGTAGTTTGTTGGCTTCCTTGACTTGTGCCTTTGACAAAGGCTTTAAAAACATTGATTTCAAAAATATTGACAGAAACAAAAGTCACTATATCACTATAGTTTTATAGTAACTAAACTTTTTTATTTATAATAATTAGTGAAAGCTTTAGGTGACGCCACTACTACAAATTATCCTTTTACGACATAGCATCTACGACAAATGTGCCAAAACCGTCTTCGTTTTAGAGGCAATGGCAATTTTGCAATTATTGGGAATATTACAACGACGGTTATTAGGAAAACGACCTTGAAAGGACAAAATGAAGATGGTTACTAACAAGACCATCGTCGTTTTATTAGGTATGTAGACGTTTTTTAAAACCGACATCGTTTAGGACGATTCAAATACGATTTTGTTGATAACCGTCATTGTACCAATTTTGAAATTAGGTTTTATGCGTGCGCTTCTCGACAAACAGCACACCATCATCTTCACCAGCCTAGTTCCAGCCACACCCAACTTCAAAGCACTTTCGAAGAGCTCAAGAAACCGTTCTTCAAACTTCAAATACCCGACACGCGTCCATTCACTTTGACACCGACAAGCAGAAGTTTCAAATACCTAATGGTTTAGTACGGATTTGTAATATCACTAAATTTAATTAAGGTAATTTGGGTGATATTTGCGTAATTAAATGGATTTACGAAAGTAAGGCAGTTTGGTCTTTGTCGGAGGTACGGGTGTAGTTAGAATTGCTGGACGCACCCCCGGGTTCATGTTTAAAAGAAGCAGAACACGTTTTCTGCGTATTTCTTCTTCTCTTTTCTTCTTTTCTGGTTTCTCCTCAATTCCAAGCTCTCTTCTTGCCACTTCCACTTGTTTGGTGGTTGAAATCACAAAGCAAGCAAGAAAGAGAGCGCTTTTCTTTGTTCTTTGTTACTTTTGAGTTTTGGTGTTGGTGATTTGAAGAAAAGAGTGTGTTTTGAATCTGGCCATTTTCGTTCGGTGCCGCTAAACCGCGACTGGAAGCCATAGATTGCTGGTCTACCCTCCATTTTGGTCTATTGAACTCTAAGGTTTGAAATCTCCTCTTATTTCTCCTTGATTCTTGAGGTTAGGGTTAGGGTTTGGAGTGAGATTGATGAATGCTAAGTTTTAGGAGGGTGAGACAGTTTTGAAGTATGTTTTGGAGTGTGTAGAAGTTGATTTTAAGCTGATATGGTGTTCCATGCATAAATCATGCATGAATGTTCATGACAGCCAAGAACACCTCTTTGGACAGTTCTGGTGTTTTGTCCATAGCAGGAGCTATCAGTGTCCAAATGGTGTAAAATTGGTGTCATTTGAAAGCTAAGAGAGTTAGGTCTATTCTAGAATTTTCGTGCTATTTTTGGAGACTCCTAGAAATTGTGGTGCAGAGTTATAACAGGCTGTTATACTCTGTTTTTAGCAGATTTTTCTGCTGCAGAGGTCTATTTTGCAGAAATCATAAATCTGTCTAGGATGATCCAAATCGAGTGCTTTCTGTGGCTATAGAAAGATGGGTATGTGAAATTCATATCTGTAAAATATCAGCTCATTTGGACGAGTAACCTGGTGTGGGTTGTCATTGAAAGATGATTGTTTGAGTTGGTATGTTGCTGTCAGCACTATTTTAGTGCGTGACAGTTCTGGTTTTTGGTTTGCTGCAGAGGCTGTGAATCGAGTGCTTTCTGTGGCTATAGAAAGATGGGTATGTGAGATTTATACCTGTAAAATATCAGCTCATTTGGACGAGTAACCTGGTGTAGGTTGTCATTGAAAGATGGTTGTTTGAGTCGGTATGTTGCTGTCAGCACTATTTTAGTGCGTGACAGTTCTGGTTTTTGGTTTGCTGCAGAGGCTGTGGTTCATGGTTTTTGATGAAATCAGTTTTGTTTAAAAGATGAGAGATGAATCTTGATGCCTCTAAATTCTCGTGATTTTAGGAGCTTCCCACAAGGATTTGTGATTTTTCCAAGTGGCTGTAAAATATGCAGAATTTTATGCAACAATTTATGCTTTTCCGTATGTTTTGCTAGAAATAAATGCTTTGTACGGATAAGATGGTGTTTGATATGTGCTTGTATGCCTTGTTAGGGCGTGACACCGAGGGTGTTAGTGGCGTGGGCCACAGAGCAAGGGAAGAACTGCAGAGCTCGGCTTTACCAGGTAAGTTCTTGGTCCCTTGGGGATGTTTCTCACTTGCTGTGTTCCACCACACTCCGAGGGAGTGATGGTTGCATTCATGATGCATGCATTGATGGTTGTTGCATCCTCATAATGATATGTATGCTTGCATTTATGCTTGAGAAATGTATGATACCTGTTATTAGATCTTCTGGCCAGTTAGATAGACATGGACCTCCCTAGGAGATGGGTTTCCTCCTAGTTTGGTTTGCTTATGGTTGATGAGATCCTAGGGGTCGGTGATCCCTCAAGACCAAGAGATAGGTGTGTCCCGTCGCGGTTGATTGTCTATTCTCGGAGGTACCATATACGTGCGTCCATGCGTAAGGGGTAGCTCCCGATGGGATGGCACGGGTGTGAGTTCCCGTCTCACACTGAGGTTGGCGTTGATGAGATCCGCCGTACATAGAGTAAGATGACTTGCTTGTATTGTTATGAGGGCCGGGTGGCCAGTATGTTTGTGATGTCTTGATGACGTGTGTCATGGAAAGTGAGCCAGGGTGGAGGAGATGCCTCCAAGGACCCTGAGCTTACTGAGATGTTTATCTCACCTCGTGTGGGTCTTATGTTATTTCAAGTGACTCTTCTGGCAGAGAGGAGCGGTCTCAGGGAGGGAGGCCCCAGTAGAGATAGTGACTATTTGGCCGTGCGGCAGCAGGGAGAGCTGGGTGGCTGAAATGTGTTTTGATGATGTTTTGTACCCCTGTAGAGGGAAGATATGTGTGTGTGCACATATGTATTCTTTTGTATTGTATATGCTATGTATGCCCTCGTGTGAGGAAGGATCTTTGAGATCAAGGCGATGTGTGCCTATTCTTTTGTATAGACACTTCGAGCGTCAGATGATGTATTTGTACATGACCAGTTTATGTTATGTATGATGTTTCCTCCTGATTATATCTATTGAGATTTTTGTGGTTATCTGCCTATGGTTTTGTTATTCTGGATCAACAGGGGTTGTGTTGTCTTTAGATGAGATGTTTTATGTTCCATACATAATGTAATCAAAAAATACGATTTTCGTTTAAGCTTCCGCAAAGTTTTTAATTAAAGTGATTAAGCGTTATTCTGATAAATAATAATGTTAATACACTGGGTGCACACGGGTGTTACAGGATCTAGGGTGTTGGATTTTCCATGGCTCTGACAAAGTCGATCTGGTGCCTATGGTGCTAGCGCACCTTGAACTTGTGGATCTGGAGGGGTTGAAATCGATACTACTTTTTTTTATCTAGACTTGCTACTCATTGATGTTTTTGTTTCTTTTGTTGTGTTAAGAATCTTTGTGTTTTTTTTTATAATTTAAGTTATTTTTTTTGGTTGTGTTAATGGGATCGAAGGAGAAGAGTCATTGTCGCTGCCCAAAAATGCCTTAGGCAGCAATGAATGATGACGAATCAGTCGAAGAACGGATGAGGGTTTTAACGGTGATGAGCAATGGTAGAACTATACATATGAAAAGGGGCATCCACTCCCCCTAAAAAATCAAAGTGCCTTAGTAACTTCACGTTCTCGATATTGATTCTTAATGGAGTGAAACTAGAAATTAGGTTTTGCACTTTGAATGTTGGCTTCCAAACTATCGTAAGGGCTAGACTAGCTTAAGCTTTTATACACTTGAGTTTGTCGTGTACCGTTAAGTTTTTTCTCTTCCTAATTTGTTAAAATACAGTTGTATCTTTAGAATCTCTGTGGAATTTTGATCCTTTTCTATGCTTTAGCATTTTGGGGAATCATGCATGACCCTTTGTTTAATAGTTAGTTCTAGAAGTTCATTTAGTTCTGGCTACATGACCTTCTTGTTCTTGTATTCATGTTTCTCCATATACAGAGAAATTTTCACTTGCAGGATTTAACCTTTAAGCCAAAGTACCTTCTGACTTTTACTGTTGGGTATGAGCAGAAAAAGAACATTGATGCAGCTATGAAAAAGGTTTTCTCTCTTTTGTCTTCCTCTCTCTGTGCGTAGGCTTGTGTATGCGTGTCTAAACTAGATATGTCACTTGAACAGTTTTCAAAGGACTTCAATGCAGATAATTAAGTATTAGATATGATGTGTAATTGTGTATTTTGTTTTAATTTTGGCTTTGTTAATTAACGAAGTTTCACTTCCTCTCTAATTTAAATTACAGATACCTAAAACTGGTGAGGAAGCATGCTTGGAGATATCACAGCCTGCCTTGGAACCTAGTGAAAGTACCAAAGCGGTGTGTTGGAATATGACAAGGAGAAGAGAGCATAGTGAAATTCACAAGTAAGAGAACCACTTTTCTTGTGTTGTGTTTTAATGCGTGTGTTGACTATGTATTCCTTTGATTTCTACTAGAGAAGCAGTGGAATCAGGAAAGTGTAAGTACCCTATTCTGCCTCCTTATGCAGCGTAAGTAATTGTTACAGATTTATATGATGTTAATGACGTGACATTTTATTGAGATGACATGTACTAATATCAATAAAAATAATGATTTTCAACTGGCAAAAATTGAAAATGAAATATTTAGAACTTTTAGGGACAATTTTGAAGAAGAATGAAAATATATTTTTGCAAGGTTTGCATGGTTCTCTTTATAATTCAATCCTTTACAGATTATATATATATATATATATATTGAGCTTCTTGGTTGTCATTTTCAGAGAAAGACATAGCATCTCGGTTTCTAGATGAGGAAAACTATGCTAAGGAAGCTTTAGGCTCTGGTAGTCATGTATGCATACTTTTAATAATAAGCTTTTCCTTAAGCAACTGAGTTGAAACTGTAATGCTTTAATATGCTTCTACGATCAATGTTGTCATTGTTCTTAATCTTTTGATAATTATATTATAATATAGATGTTTCTATCCAGTGATGAAAATATCCCACGTTAGGGCATTGGTACATTTTATATCTTTTGGTCTCCAGACAAAGGCGTTAAAGTAGCATCCTTACTTTTTCATGAATATTCTCTGCCTAGTCCTTATACTATGTTTATAAGGTAAGTATTGCAATAGTTTAATATTTTTAAGATATTAAATACATTCACTATTTTATCTTTACAAGATATAACATAATACTACTCTTATTTCATGCAAGAATAATTTAACTTATCATATAATATTCCTTTTGATTTTTTTTAGTTCTTAACTACACAATATTTTGATATATAAATTGTGTACGGAACAAGGTTATATATACACATCATGTTTGTAAAAAAAAAATTAAATAAATTTAAACTAAGATAGTTATTTGAAAAATCGTCTTAGTTTAAATTTATTTTATTTAAGAAAAAAGCTTCAACTAAGACGGTTCTAAGGAAAATCATCTTAAAATGTCCATATTTTAAGACGATTTTTTCTTAAAAAAATCGTCTTAGTTTAAATTTATTTAATTTTTTTCTAAAAAAAACTTATTTCTATGACAGTTCTTACGAATATCGTCTAAGAATGTCAACATTCTAAGACGGTTCTCTCAAGAACCGTTTTCGAAATAAGTTTCAACAATTTTAAGATAGTTCTCCAAAAAATCGTCTTAGAATGTGGGTATTATAAGACGATTCTTGAATGTTAATTTTTAAAAAATTTAAAAAAAAATATCTTCTAAGACGATTTTTTGAATAACTGTCTTAGAAAGTTAGCGCTATAAAAACTATTTTATAATCGTCGTCAAAAGTCTGACTTTCAACGACACTCGATTCGAAGATGGTTATACAACCGACATAGAAAGGGGTTTTTAACCGACGTAAAAGACCAATTTTGTAGCCGTGCGCCCTAATACCCCATAACTAATTGAAAATGTTTTGTACATTTAGTGACCACCAACATAATAGCAACACATCATTAGAAGATTAAATTGAACCATAAGCCCATAACTAATGCACTGGCCAATGACACAACAATAACTTCACAAATTCTACCATCACATATTAACGATAATAGATAAAAATTCAAACAGATATAAGTATAGAATATTAGAATGCTGCATAGTCTTTACCAAATTGTGTGTGAAATGTTCACTTAGTAAAAGAAGAAATAACTCGTTGCAAAAGGAATTATAAGCTAAAAAATGACAATCAAATCAATTTTAGTTGAGGCACCACTTCATAAACTGCATGTCTAAGAACACAATTAAATTACAAACTCCATCATAATGAGATTATACAAATAATATTCAATTGAGAAAATAGAGAATCATAATAAAAACAATTTTTAACAAATAACAATTATTGAAGCAAACTCAAACTAACGTTTTGGAGTGAATCTCCTTCACGAAACGCACATAATGTCACCGTGCAGAAATTTCACGAAACATACAACTAAGGGGCAAACTTCGCAGATTCAAATGAGAAAGAGCAAAGCACAGAACGAGAATGGGATAAATGAACCAACGAGCAAACGACAAATTACAACCTCATTTTTCACAATGAGCAAACTCAGAACACTTTTTAGCACCGAAGGAACAAACCTCAAAGCACAACGAAGCTTCTCACCTAACTTTTACTTTAGAGGAAAAGAAAGGATTAGAAACAAAACCCGAGAAAATTAGGAACAAATGAAGAAGAAAAGACTGATTGATAGAGCTTATCGATGAAATTAGATATAAAAGGGAGAGAACGAGAGAGGCAACACAATCTAATAATTGAAGCGAGAGAAGAAAAGAGAGAGAGCATGAGTTTGGGGCTTACGAGAATCCCTTCTTGAGAGATGAAATTTATGTTTATATTAATAGCTTCTCAGCTCAAAGAGAATGGAGTTTGCATGAGTTTGAGCTGCTATGATTTTGATAACTAGATCTTGTTATTTCTGATCTAGGCACTTGCTATTTACACCCTACTTTGCTAACTACATCCCTATGCACCATTTTTGCATCTTGATTTTATTTGTAGGAACTATTATTTTTCTGGGAAATAAAATTGATAGAAAAATCTGTAGAAAAATTACCGGCAAGTATATGTCCACAGGAAAATTTGTAGGAAAATTCCTACGAATTGTTTTCCAAAAAAAAAATAGCAACAAATATTTGCTTATTGTTTTCGCATAAAAAACTACATCAAATATTTGTGGATTTTTTCGCAACAAAATTCACAGGAAATTAGTAAATTTTTAGTAGTAAATGCTTCAATGAGTTCTATATAAACAACAAGTGTCATTTAATTTCAGTTCCAATACCATATCAGTGCACAAGAAAGATAGTGACATTGACTTAAGCCTAATGTTGTGAGCTTGTGACGATTTTAAGTTTACCTAACAAAACACAAATAAGTTGGAAAATGAGTGTGATCAATTTAAATCATATTCCAAGCCACTTACACTGGGAACCAAATTATGACAACTTCATACATAGATTGCCCAAAGATATTTGGTAGAGAAGTATTTGGTAGGGAAGAAATTTTGAGTTTTTTAATAAACTTAGTTAAAAATTTAGTTTCTCATGTTGGTGTATGTTTTAAAAACAATAAAATTATTGAAAAACAATGTTTCCCAATGATTTTTTTAACAAGATTTCCTCAAAAACTTTTCCTTAAGAATGTGAGAATTTTATTTATTTTCTTGGGTTTAATTTTTCTTTTATTACAATAAAAATATCATGTTACTATTATTATTAATGTGATAAATAATTAAAATAACTGATAAAAATATTATCATATCTCTTTAATTCCTTATAAATTTATCTAAATGTTTCCAATAGTCAACCAAATAAATTTCACTGATATTCAAAAAACATGATTCCCAATCATGAAAAAACTTCTCCCTTATCAAACACTTACTAATAGGGGTATTCGCGGATCGGTTCGGATCGATTTTAGCCAAATTTAGGACCCAACCCAATCAAATTTGATCGGTTCGATTTTCAGAAAAAAAATTGAAACCCAACTCAACCCGTTCATGAACAGTTCGGTTCGGTTCAGATCACCGAGTTACCCATTTAATTTTTTTTAAAACTACTATTTTATCACGATTCTTTCAAATATCTCATACAATTAAGACAATATTATCAAATGTATGAAAGTAGTAAAATTGATTCATTTAATACCATCAACATAATATTATAAAATAAACTTATAATATAAATTAAAACAGAGACAAAACTGGTATCCTAGTTCCCAGCTGCGACCTTTTTCAAAGTCAAGAAGAAGAATACAATAAAATAGTTACATTTACGCTTATATTCCTTAAGCAAATAGGTATCTTTAAATCAGTTGAAGAATCAAACTTGTCAAACACTTCTATATGATTTCACAACAATTCTTTCAATGATGCAAACATAAACTCTCTAATAGTCTAATATTATTTGGAATGGAATGCATACATGAACACTAAAATACGTTTATTTATACTAATTTAAAGATATGATTTTAACCAATTTTTGAATGCAATCATAAATATATTCTATCATATTATCCAATGTAATATTAAAAAAATGCAATGCAATCTTAAAAATATTCTATCATATTTTTTAATGCAATATAAAAAAATATTATATCTTATTTTTGAATGCAATCTTAAACATTTATAATATCTTACCTTTTTTTTATTGTCTAATTATTTTTTTAATTTTTAATATATATATATATAAATAATAAAATTTATATTATTATTACGGGTCATCGGATTAACGGATCTGTAAATCTAAACCCGTGACCCAACCCATACATGAACGATTTTGATTAATTCTGTTCGATTTTGATCCAAATATATAAATGATACAACCCAAACTGTTCAGATCGGTTCGAGTTCACGGGTAACCCGTGCCCATGAACACCCCTACTTACTAAGTGAAGTGAGCATTTTCTAGACATCCGTACATGCCAAAGAAAAAACGCTACGTATGAAACTATTTCACCCAAGATTTCATAAATTGTAATCCACACTAATTAAATGGTTTCATTTCAATTTTATATACATTAAGCTTCTGAAGAGATTAATTCTCACATTCATAGTGTCTATGAAGTATGAACATTTGGATATAACCAATAAAATCCATCAATCTATCTACATCCCCATTAAGAAAAGCACTTAACAGAGAATATCTAAAACAAAAATTAAGTGATGGTTTTCAAATTTCTAGATGAATGCAGATGAATTTCTACTTCATGGATTGCCGGAAAATCATTGGCACCAGAAACTGCAACAACTCCTTCAAACGTTGTCTCAAAATGTGGTCAAAATCACGATCTAAATTGCGTTCCCGGATCGTAGAATCGTACGATTCTTACGATTCAGCATCAAACATTAAAATTGTAATTTTCAATTGGTAAATGGAACGACCCATTATTAGAGCCCAAACCGAGCCTAAATTCCATCCATCCAGAAACCCTAGCATCTTCATTGCGAATCCTGATACGTTTTTCACTTTCACTGAATATGGCAAAAAGAAAAGTGGATGAATTGGACAAAACAGAAATCATCGAGAAGACAAGAAGCAAGGGCATTGAATCCAGCAACAACGTGGCTGAAACGTGTAAGCAAATTGCTAGGTATTTCTACATCAACGTCATTCCGTTGAAAGTTGTAGAAAGTGAAGGTTTTCAGAAAATGTGCAACCATTTTGGAGGCCCTAGGTTCAAGCCACCCTCTTATGATGAACTTAGAGGGAAGTATTCAAGCAAGAAGTGGCTGAGATCAAGGAGTCAATAAAGGAGCATAAGCTATGTGGAAGAAAACAAGGTGCTCTATCTTGACTGATGATTGGACTAATAGTGAAGGGGTCACTATTTGCAATTTCTTTGTTAACTGCCCCAAAGGTTCTGTTTTTCTTAGATCTTTTAATGCATCTGACATGTGTAAAACTGTTGATGGCATTTTTTAAATGATTGATGATGTTGTGGAGGAAGTTGGTAAAGAAAATGTTGTTCAAGTTGTTACTAGGAATGAATCTAACTATAAAGCTGCTGGAAAACTATTGGTGGAGAAAAGGAAGAGACTATTTTGGATGCCTTGTGTTGTTGACAACATTACTTTGATATTGGAGGATTTTGTGAAAAAGTTGCAGATCCATGGAGACACGGTTGCCAATGGGAGGAGAATTACATCTTATATATATTCAATGAGTTCTCTCGTTGCTTTGTTGCATCACTTTACTAAGGGAAAATATTTGATTAAACTAGGAGTGACTAAATTTGCCACATGTTATCTAACTTTATACTATCTCTATGACAACAAGGGAGCATTGGAGAAGATGTTTTCATCCAAACAATGGAAATCCAATTTTTTTGCTGGAACAACAGGTGAGAAGTTGTTAAAAGTATTGTTATGGATGACGAATTTTGGAAAAGTATTGTGGTTTGCTTGAAAGGTGCTAATCCTCTGATCAAGTTGCTTCATTTGGTGAGTTCAGACACCAAACCAGCCATAGGTTTCATTTATGAGGCAATGAAGCAAGCAAAAGAGAAGATACAACATGCCTTTAAATGTGTCAAGAAACAGTAAACTTTATTGTTCTCTAACTCACTATCAATATGAATTTGAATTGTACCATTATATATGTTCTTTGGAACTACTTTTGATAAGTGTTTTTTTTTTCTTTTTTTTAGTTAAATGAATCTATGGGACATCATAGATGAAAGATAGGACAGAAAAATTCTTAGGCCTTTGCATGCTACAGCTTATTATTATAATCCTAATTTGAAAGAAGATTTTGAAGTTAAACATGGGTTGTGCCAGTCTATATACAAGATCGTAAGAAAGCAAGATTGGCCTAAGGTTGATCCTATGCTTGAAGATTTCAAGCATGCAAGAAACTATTTTGGAAAAGAATTAGCCAAGGTTGCAATTAAAAACAAAAATCCAGCTGATTGGTGGGATTCTTATGGTTTTGAATATCCTAAGATTCATCATTTTGCTATACGAATACTGAGTTTGACAACCAATTCTGTTGGGTGTGCAGATAACCAGAATGCCTTTGACATGGTAAAATTCGTTAGTTTCTCTTTTAAACCCACCTATTTAGCCATTTATTTATTTGGTTTTTTATTTGTTTAGGTACACATGAAGAGCAGAAATCGTTTGAGACAACAGAGACATTGAATGATGTACTGATAGTGATGTCTAATTCAAAGTTGGCCAAACGGCACTAAGCTGGAAAGGCCATTGAATATAGCATAGACGATCTCTCTTTTGATGATGAATGGATTACAGAGAATGATGAAAGTTCATCTTACAATGAAGAGCCAGAGTTAGACGACATAGTCTTCTATGTTCCAAATGAAGATGATAAGCTTAAAGGTCAAGTTGGAGAAGATGTTAATAATGATAATGCTGATGTAGATGACCTCCTAATTCCTGATGAAGATGATGATGATGATGATGTTGAATTTGATGATGAGGAAGATGTTGATGATGAAGATGGTGCAAGAAATGCAATATGATATCGTGGATGGAGATGGAAGCTACGTGGAAGATGAGAGTTGTGATGATTTTGACGTTAATGAATTGTTGCATTAATCTTATTTTCTGTCGTTTGTTGTCAAACTTTTTAAGTGTTTAGTGTTATGAAATATGAACTATGACTTTGATTAAAGGGCTATGGTTTGCTTAGTGCTTATAAAATCCAATTTATCATGCATTCTGTATTAGCACTATATTTAAAATGGTTTTTGTATGATCTTGAATTGATTTTATTTATTTTAATAGTAGAACCATAACTTGAAGTGTTTGACAACCTGGTCTCAAAAAACTAAAGGCCACCGTTAGCTTAAGCTCCACATGTTCAAGCAATTGCCTGTATAGTATTTGTTTTGTCTCCATTAAAAACACCTATAACGCATAGGTGGGGGGAAATCACGTTTCAATAAGTGTGTGTGTGAACCTTTACATTATTATTATTTTTCATCTTTACTTTGAGTAAATTATTCTTGACTCTTTTGAGATATGTTTAAATTATACAATCTCTTCCTCTTATTTTAAAATACACATTATGCTGCAGAAGTTGGTTAGAAACAAATTGTAGTTTCAAAGCACATGATCAAGTAAAATAACCAAGTTATATACTAATATTTTCATGTTTTAATGAAAAAATGTGCTGGATTTATTCCTTGAATAGGGACTATTAAAATGGGCAACGTTTTGAGCACCGAAATAAACATATGGACTAGGTTTTGTTTGTTGTAATTAAAAAATGTTGTAATGTGGTGGTGTGTGGACATTAACTCATGTAAGAAAATTAACATTGCAAATAACACTATC
The DNA here is from genome assembly GCA_007407185.1 of Glycine tomentella. Taxonomy (NCBI): domain Eukaryota; kingdom Viridiplantae; phylum Streptophyta; class Magnoliopsida; order Fabales; family Fabaceae; genus Glycine; species Glycine tomentella. Next base: position 2,180,114 of record PYAF01006013.1, on the reverse strand, counting down.
ACTATCTATAATTTTTTATATATGCTCCTGTCCCCTCCTCCCTAAACGCCTTCACTAATCACTATCTTAATTATTCCTATAAATCACGTTTTCTAGTCATAGAAATTTCATGATTATTAATTTGCTTTGGTGGCTCTACAACTTCCAGAACGTATCTATACTTTGACAGTGAAATAAAACACATAATGTGATTAGATGAAGCAAGTATGCTGGAAATGGTTAAGGCTAATAAACTGAGGCAGCTAATGAATCAGAAGACCTAGGCAACATTGTTACTGTTAACTTTACCCGTGCATTTTGTAAATATTTTAGCTTTTTACCATATATATTTTTTTTATGAAGAAAATTCACTGTCTGGATGCTCAACATATGTCCATTACAAAGCTTGAAACTTAGTGAGTACTACAACTGTACAATTCTATTTTGCTTTGTTAAATATAAAATCATTATTCATTGCAATAGTAGTGTGAGTTGGAGAGATGCTCAAGGAATGGTGTTTAGGATAATGGGAATGGAAAGGAGAGGAATGAGTTAGAGTTGGAAAGGAATAGGAGTGCAAGTTAATCTCCTAGTCCTGATAACAATTTACAAATGTTTTTTTAGGCTTTACTTGACTCCCATAAGAGAAAGTTTTGGAAAATTATTAAATAATTTAAGATTAATATCCATGTAATACATAAAATTTTCAATTAACGAAAAAAATTAATAATACTTAATTATGTGCTACTGAAAATCATAATAATCTTCTACCACTTAATAATTTTTCATTGAAATGAGTAGTACGTGAAAAGTAGATTAAATCATGCACATTTCATTGCAAGAATGCATGGTTTGTATTAACATACAAGGTTCATAAGGTGTTCTTCTTAATTTGATGTTATTAATTATGCTCTGCAGTTGTTGTGTAAACCACATATGCCTTATATATTATTATTATTCTTGATGTGTGGTTTGTTAAATCACCTTGCCTGCATTTTTCTTTCAGTGAGTAGCATGCTTCTTCAATTTACTCTTAATACCTATAAATCATAATTCCTATACATGTGTAACTCCTCATGGGAATATAGAACTTTATGTCCAATATCCCATCCATGTAATTGTAAATAAGGTCGTAGAGTTGAATAAGGAACTAATATCTCGTAACATAAGATTAGAGTCTTTGTTAAGAGAAATGTCTACATTTAATTTTCAATCATTCTTCGAAGTTCGAACATAATTGCTTAAATATGTTAATAAAGAAAACAAATCAAAGAGCTTCTTTACCAGCAAACCTTTCTTTTGTATCCATGCAAGTGATTGATGGGGTCTTCATCAAGGAAAACATCCTTATCATATTTGAGTCTACAACTTTGTCACATGTACCTAAATTATTCAGTTGCTCGTAGTCATAACTCGTAAGCACCATGGTTTAACTTTCTTTGTAGAATTAAATGGTTTAACTTTCTCAAGTTTAGACTTTTCTAGGGGAAATCATTATCAAGTAAGTGATAACCTAAATTCCAATAGTGCAGTCTCACTTTGTGTTTTTGAAAAATCAATTTTCATTTTTTATCAACAAATATTAATTATTAATTTTTTTATTAATAAGAATAATTCAAACTCACAATCTCTTTCTTTTCTCTTATTCTTTCAATCATAAAGTCAATTTTACAATTCTAATCAATCCTGACTTTGTTTTTGACAATTTGATTTAAGTAGAATTTTCATAGAAAAATCGAAAACTAAGTGTGTAAAATGTGCTTACTAAATATACTATTTTAATCACATATTACAAATTAAATTAAGGTAAAAAAACAATAATAACCAACACAATATATGTTGAATTTCAATGATATTAAATACATATAAAAAATTATCTTAATACCTAAGTACCAAACTGATCTAAGAATCTCTCAAATGTAAAATACGAAACTGAGCCAAATATCAATGATAAGAAAATGTGTGGTTGTATTTTATGTTTACACACGCGTGCAGTCCATTTCTAATCACACTCAATTGCTTCATTTGCCTGTTTGTGACCTATGTCAAGTCCCACCCCTATGTCCCTTGTCTCCTTATCTCTTCCAACTTATCCTATTATTTGTTCCCTCCATTTATAGTTCCCAATATTTTATGACGTCAATTTTGATGGGATCATCCACGTCAAATCACAAGACCAAAGTGTCAAAGTTTTAAAACGTTACACAGCCTTTCCATTACACTCATTTGAGTCCTTTCGCATTAGTCTTTTGAGGTGCAGTCAACAAACAGAGTTCAATTACAAGTGATTTGAGTTTGATGAGGTTAATGTTAGATGAGTTCAATTATTTTTCATAGGCCAGGCCAACTCTCCTTTTTTCCGGATTTAAGTATTGACACTTCAAAAACAAAAATGTAATTTCATCGATTAAACCCTCAGAGAATCATCACCACTTTACAATTATAAATTGATCAATCAAGTATTATGTTTACAAATTTTCTTCTAATATTAGTGGTGAGAGCAAGTTTGAACTCCAAGATTTACATCTATACTACAGGAATTTCTTATCTAGGAGAGTTACTATTCATCGAAATAGATTTTCTTAGATACAATTAGTGTTTAATTTTTAGTTTTTTATATATAAGCAACAAGGATTTATTATAACAAGATGAAACCATATGCTAAGACAGTACAAGTATTTTTAGTGTTATTCTTGAATCAAAATAGGAGTTTTATCTTACTAATCTATGTTACATTTCTCCCTCCAATTTTAATATCTTATTATTAAAAATAACTTGATATACCCACGTTCTCCCTCCCTTTGGTCACTATTCATCCTCCTGCATAATATATGTTCTTCATATATTTATAAAATGTTTAAATATGTTTTAGGTATATGATAAATAAATAATTTTTGTTTTTATCTCTAATAAAAAATTATTGCATTGGATTTATGATATATTAAAATTTTTTTTTAAATTTTTATCGTCAATTGTATGATGATGTAATAATATTCCAACGACGGACATATATTGAAAATATTTATTCTCAGGATGATATTAAATGCAATGAAAAATTTATTAGAAACCTAAAATAAGAATGAGTCATATATCATATACATAAAACATATTTAATTCTTGATTAATATTAGTTCATATATATGAAGGATTTTGTGTACTCACTACAAATCCTATGGCGTGTCTTGGGGCAATTGCTTAGAGCGGGGAAAGCAGCGTGAACTGAATTACTAGGACGAATTGCATATATACATGGTGTTTTAGGGACCATGGTGCCTTTGCTGCTGGTGTCATCATGTAGCACATGGAAATATCAAATAGGGTCTACATAAAGGATTTAATGTTAATGGACTAGCAAATGGATGGAGTAGATAAATCATAATTATTCTAATGGATTAGATCAAAATAATTTATTGATTTATTTTTATCTAGTAAAAATTATTTAATGGATTGAATTATTTATCCATTTGATAAAAAAAAACTCATTCCATTCATCCATTAATACTTTTTTCATGGATGAATATCTATCAAATTCATATAAAAAATATATAATTTAAAACTTAATTATTTTTAATTTAAAAATAATACTTCCCCTAAACTTATATATAAACAAAAATAACTAATTTCATACTAATTAAAAAAGTCAGTTGATATTATTTAATTTTCTTAATCTCAAGTAAAAAAAATTTATTTTAAAAATATCTTTTATGGAAACTTACTATCATGAATAAAAATGAATTATTGAAAATAGAATTAAAATTAAATAAATGATGTTTTAAGAATGATAACACTAAATAAGATCAAATTAGTTAGATTTGTTTATATTTAAGTCTAACATACAATATCACTTTTTTGTTTATATATAAGTCCAGAGAAAGTATATTTTAAAAAATTCACAATACTTTCTAAATTAACAATAGCCCCCAACAGACGTTGATGAATGTTGTTTTCTGTTTTCATTTTTCTAAATCAACAATACTTTCTAAGAGTATCTTTAGTGGTAGATTCTAAATTGAGATTTTAGACCACTTTTTGATGGACCCCGTATCGCCACGTAGGATTGAAGATCTTTTAAAATCTGTAACATTTTTTTCTTTATTGGTAAATCCCAAATTGAGATTTTAGATAATTTTAATGGGTCTCACATGGACTCCACTTTTAAATATTTAAAATTTAATTAAATTAATTAAGTAATTAATTTTAATTAATAAAACATGAAAAAAGTATATGAATATTAATAAAGCATATAATTAATTTTAAGTAATTAATTTTAACTTTTAATTTTATTTTATTTTATTTCATTTTTTTTCGTCCTGTCACATAAAAAATTATTTTTGTTTAATTTCATACAGATCTTCAGGGTTCTTGTGGAAGATCTGGATCTCCACGTGGAGATCTGCTTTTTCTCTTTAGTGGTGGATCTTGGAAAATAGAGATCTTCAGCTTAAGATCCCTCCCCAAGATCCCCCACTAAAGTTGCTCTAACATGCAATATCACCCAGTATGTTTATTTTCTGTTTTCATTTTCTATTTTTATTTTGTGAAAATAATTTTCATTTTTAATTTTTTAGATTTAGAAAACATGTATTGTAAAGTATACTTGTGTTTTCACTTCTTTAAAAAAATTAAAAATATTGATTTGTTATTTTTAGTTTTAGGTCTATTTTTAAAAATATTTTCTAAATTTCAAACAAACATGTTTCCACTCTAATTTTCTATTTTCTTTATATATATAAAAAAAAAAAAACTAAAATCAACCATCACCTTATAACCATGCAAGTTCAGGACTACTCTAGTAGCATCATACAATATGCATCATAGCATTATGCAGGAATTTACTTGATGCGTTTTTGTACTTTATTTGCGGGTGGAAGGGTACATCTTGTGCTCTTTTCCATTCCCATATTAATAGTGTGTTAGTTTATCTTAAAAAAAAAAAAAAAAAAAACTTAGCTACGATTTGCACTCAGTTCATTATATTGAGGGAGACTAGTTTCTTTCACTAGATCCAACTCTATTGTTTTAAAAGTTTTCTACAAATTGAAATTTCATACTTTTTTTACATTATTATGAAATTTACTTAACAGAACACTTATATAAAAATTTCATTTTTCAATTTAAAACATGTAGATAAAAACTGACATGAATTAAGTTTATTTTTATTTAAATCATGCGAATATTTTCCATTAAACATGAATAATTTTTTTTATATAAAAACGTATATGAAAATATACAAAAAAAAAACGCAAAAATATATATACCAGATGAGAATGAAAATTTTAATTAACATGTTATATTAACAAATCCAATTGATCCGATTTTATTTAATATATTATCAAGTCTTATTAATTAAATAAATTTAAATTCACATATCAAAATTTTGAATAAGATAGATTATAGATAGAAATATAAACCCATGCAACACCCCTAACAGTAGCCTTAAGATGACAGTTTTCCAATAGATAAAAGCCACTGCATAAATTTATATTGAAACAAAAGAAGCATAATTTGTCCACTTAACTTAAATACAGTTGCTTTAGAAAACGTATAATGTTTATTCGGATGGGATCTTCATTAAATTTGGGTTGCAAGTATGCATATTTCATAGGTTACCCGCGCGCAACAAATTTAGCTTAGTGAGATAATTTGGATTGATTGAAGGACAATGGTGAAGCCCGAGCCAGTAATTGAATTGAACTTGATCAAGTACATATCATGCAGATCAAAGTCAAAATATGGTACACCAAAGTCACATCCAAAACCCTATTCTTAACGTAGAGACTTTCTACCCACAACGAAGTGGGAGCTTGGTGGCTATACGCGTGCGAAAAAAGGAAAATTATTACAAACTTTTCTTTATCCTGATACACGTTGGAAATGTATGGAAAAATAAAAAGGAAACAAGACTAGATACCTGGCATGTATAGGATGAATCAAAGATAAATAAAGTGTATGGACTTCATGTTTTATAGTGGATTTTAATGATTATGTCTAAAAACTCCTTCGAACAATTCACCTCCGTAATAATACAATAGAAAGACTTTATCATCCATTTTATCTTTGTATTATTCCTTGTAGTGAGTGGATTTGATACTCCATACGATTTCGGTGACCACTCAGAAATAGCAAAATGATAATTCTATATAACCAATCCCTATATTGGTTCTGTTGATAAGTATCGAAACACTTTGTATAAAAGCTTGTGTGTTTGATTCTCATTATCAACAAAAATATGTCTTGTCATTCAAGGATAATGTGTTTTTCTTCTTTTACAAAATAATCATAATGAACCTTATTAAGGAGGAAGAGTAGACCTCACTGTAAAAGATCATTGAATTTATATACTTCCAATTTAAGTTTAACAATTTGAACCAACTGAAGAGAATAAATGTAAATACTTATTTTAGTTACAAAAAGTTATATTGATATTTTTATTTGTATTTAACTAGTCACAGCCATTTATTTATTTATTTTTGTTCATTTATGATAAACCAAGCTTGTAACATTATATAAAAATAAATAAAATATTGAAACATTTTTAAGGAATTTGATCATACATAATTTTCGTTTGTATTTTTTTTTTTCATTTGAAAATGTCTTAAAAAATTGAAAATCGATACAATAATCACATAATAAATTCTACTATGCAATAAAAATAATAATGAAGTTTATTATAATATTGAAATTGATATATACATTTCTTGATTGACCCGGCCATTTCAGAGAATATTGCTGTCATTTCTAGTAAAGTACAGCGTGTTCACCGGGCTAACTACTATGCGTCTCAATGATGTTTTATTTGCGTGAAAATTAGCAATTCTACACTTTATTTTCTTTCATTTTTACTTTTGCTTCCATAAAAAATTAGGGCAAATAATATATTCAAAATCGTCTTATATTTTTTTTTTCTCTCATTGAAACTAATAAGTAATGGAAAGAAAAATGTTTCATGTACATCCATTATATTAAAAAATACTTAGAAAGAGAAAAAAAAAAGAAGAAAATATTATAAAATTTATGATATGATTAGAAAAATGAGATATAAAAAATTATAGGTGTTTAAAATAAATGTGTTTTATGTATCATTGCTCTAATCGAAAAAAAAAAATTGACACTCAATTCTAATTGACACCTTGAGAGAAAAAAAAATATAGATATGATAAATGATATATATAATTTAGTAAGAAGAAAAAATAAAATAAAAAATATTAACTAAGTGTATAAATAAGTAAGTGTCAAAAAATCAGGATTATAAATAATAAGTGATGTGATAGCAATTTGGAAGCTTTCATCTACGAGAAGATAGATTGTAAGACAATATTCTGTCAAACAAAATGAAATTCATATTAAAAATATTATCTATTAACAAATAAAATTATAAGCATGAATTTTAAAAAATTATAAATCATATTAAACTGACATTTGGCATGTTAATAATTAATACATATGAATATTTTATATTAGTAGATTACTTAAAATATAATATATACAATATTATGAATATAAATTCACAACATCTATACTAATAATTTAATTTTTATTGGAAAAATATTTAACGTGAAATCATTGGTAAATCAGCTTGCCCTTGGCATGGCACATATTATTATTTGTTGATTATTAAGTAAAGTAAAAGATTTGATTAAATTAAGATTTTGTTGGTTATGGGGGAGGCACGTGCCACATATATATTATATGGATAAAATGAGAATCGTTTCGTTTAGTTGAACGGAAGTTCCACGCAAAGGAGGGAGGGAGCAGCTTTTGTTTTTGCCACGCTAGGGTTAGGGTGCCCTCAACATTAACAAACCATTATTTGGTCGTACAGAGAACAGATCACCAAAGGAGAACAATGGATATGATTCGAATCCAATACCTTTTTTTTTTCTTTCTGACTAGGGGAGCATCACCATTCACCAACACCAACTTTTCCTTAAGATAACACATATTTCTTTATATAAATTTATATTTTTCATAAGTTAGAACTGGAAACGAGTAATGGATACAAAAATAGTTACATAACATGTGGTTCGTTCAGATAAAACTGAGTTCACACCCTTTGAATATGGTTAGACATGACAGTTGATCCGATTAGAGGTAAGTTTCACTTTTTTCATCTTCATTTCCACAAAACTACAAAAGACGAGGTGAGTTTACAAGAAAGATTAAGTCTCTTTGTTTAATTATACATGTTTCACACAATTTAATTTTACTGGTTATTATTGTAGTGTCATTTTCTCAATGGATAAAACAAAAAACTCATTACAAAATTTTCTCAATGGATAACCTAGAAGACTGTTGCAAAAACTAACGAGTGAACAAGAAATAAAAATGCTAGGTGAGGAAAAAGAAATATTATTATTTTATCAATGTTTAAGTCATTTTCATCCCTGGGACATAACAAACATATATGTATGTATGTGCTTAGTGAGCTGTCATTTAGGCACTTAATGCATAAATTCAACCTTTTTAATAATGTTAAATGACATTAGATAATAATAGAGAGATTAAATTGATTGACGATTTATAAATTTAAGAGTCATATTGCCATTTTTTTAATTTCATGAACTACTTTGAATCATTACATTTTTCTTAACAACAATCCATTATAATTTTAGGGGAAAAATTAATTGATAATTTAAAATTGTAGGAAACAATGTCATTGCAGTAAAAAAAAAAAAAAGAAACTCATGTTATTAACTATTAAAATTTTATTACTCATGCATGATGTTTAATCAATTGAGTTAAATATTTTATCAGTTAAATATATTTTAATATTGCATTCAAATTCATTCAAAATAGATAATAATTCATTTATATAATTAGATTGGACGATATTTTGTCTGAAAAATAATTTAAATTGAACTAGAAGACCGCCTTCAAATCTATAAAACGTAAATCGACGCTAATGTAGCAGATGACACACGTTCAAAATGTTAAAATAGGAATAGAACTCTCAACTTAAACGCCAACAGTACTCTACCACTATGCTAATGAATTTCAATGATATTTAATTAAACCAAAATAAAGTTACACATATATCTACTATCACTATATAAAAATCATAGTGATTAATAATTGGAGATCTGATCCTATTATAAACAATTTAATAATTTACTATTCTATTTTTACGTGTCATATCTTTATGTCATGTAACCAATATATTAACATTTGCATCATATATCACATTAGTATCATATTATTAAGGTTACGCTGGAAAACACATTTTAATTATTTTTAATTTTTTATTAAATGAAAAGTTTATTTGAGTATTTGGTAAATAAGTTTTTTTTAATAGCTTTAGGGTTTAAAATATACTACTTCAAGTAACATTTTAAAAATATTAACTTCTAACTTTTTATATTTTCAACTACTTTAATTCTCAATCCATTTATCCAATTTTCTAGTTATTTTTTAAAATAAATTATTATTTTATTATTTTTCTGTCATTTTAAATTTTTTAGTTACTTCATCCATTAGTTTTACTGAACACTTATAATTTAATTAGTTAATTTTTCAATTTCCAGCTTTAAGTTATCACTAACTTTTCAGTTAATTTTGTCAAACATAGTCTAAGTCAATGATTATGTTTAATAAAATTAGCTGAAAAGTTAGCTAGCTAGAAACTGGAAAACTAATTAGTATCTGAAAGTTGAAAAACTAGTTTATTAAATTATAAATGTTCGTTAAAATTAGTTGTTGTAGTATCTAAAAGATGTAAAATAACTAAAATTAATAATAAAATCATACTTTGTTTAAAAATGGTAATAAGGAAATTGGATAAATATATTAAGAAAAAAATGGAAGAAAATATGAAAAGCTTGAAACTAGCTATCTAAAAAATGTAACTTTAAATAACATTTCAATTTTACCAAAAAAAATAACATTTCAAAATACACTATTTTAAGTAATGTTTCAAAAAATGCTATAAGCTACTCAAAAAGCTTGTTTACTAAATAATTAAATAAGTTTTTCAACTAATAAAAAAAGAAAAAATAATTTAAATGTTTTGTCGAACATCACCAATGTCACATCATCCGTCATCGCTTCCTTGTCAGGCAAAAAACACTAAATCTTTAATGAAAGATACGATAAGACCAAAATGGTGAATTAAAACTTATAAAGATCACATAAATGTGATATTAGGAGGGCAAAAAATGTATTTAAGATTTATTATTATTATTTATGAAAATTGCTAGCAACACACTTTTTAAATACAATTTCTCCTATTAGTTAAAATTATTCAAAATCACAATTTTTTGGAGGCATGGTATCTTATTTAATGATTCGCTCTCATAATTTTATGATTTCCAATAAATTTTAATCAATAAAAATAAGAAAAAGTGTATTCAAAAGATATTTGTAGATAACACTTCTTTATTATTATTATTATTATTATTATTATTATTATTATGAGAAATGCTAGAGATACTCTCTTTGACATTCTTTCCAAGACACTTTATGATTAGTTATAATTTATTGTAAATCACCATTTTTACATTTTATTTCTTATTTAATGATTATCTCTCATGATTTACATTAAATGAGAAAAGAATCCTATCAAAATTGATGATTTTCAATTCTAACCAATTATAGAGAGAGTCTTTGAGGGAAAATATTAGAGAAAATGTTATTGACATTCCTCCTCTTATTATTATTATTATTATTGTATATTCACTTTCTTTTTATTTTACTTTCATTAATTTTTTTTATTTATCTCTCTTCTTTTACCATCATATAATCTTTTATATTTATTATTCTCTCTCTCTTTTTTTTTCTCTTTATCATTCTCTTTTTCCGTCTACTCATTTATTAAGTATTTTCCTAAGAGTAACATCAGCATTACGAAAGTCAAACATACGCATCTACATATTTTCTATTTTATAACCTTAAGCATCTCTAATGGGATTCTTTACTAACAAGAATAATATTAAATAATTCAACTCAAGAAGTATATTTTTTTTTCAATTGAAAAGCAACTTTTATACAGTGCAAAGAAAGCACCTTGCTAGTTGCTACAATAATATAGAGTAGCAAGTGTTTTCTACTATTTAATGAGGCCCACTTAATTTTAAATATTAAAATACTGGTATTATTTATTTATGAAAAATATTATTTACATAATAAATATTTTATATTTATTCATCATTTAAAAATTAAACATATTTTTCGTAAATAGTATACTGTTTTATATTACTTTACATGTTTAAAAAATATTAATAATTTAAATTTACTTTCACTTATTTAAATTATTAATATATACCTTTATTTTTTCATGGATTTATAAAACTTATTTAGTTAAAAAAATAGTGTATATTTAGTTAATCTTTTTTCATTTAAATATTTGAACTGAAAAATAGGTAATAAAACCATTAGACAAAATTAAAATAATTCGAAGTATAATTCAAATTCATCCTTGAAGTGTTTCTTTGGTATGGTGGAAAAGTAGGAAAAAGATTCATGAAAGAAGGAAAAAATGCAAAAATATAATCCTTCTTCCATTTGGCCAGGTAGAACCAATGTTATAAAAAATTGTCTGATCATTGAGTCATCATTGAGTCAATTGAAGTACTTGGTTAGATGTTTAATCAATAGATTATTTATCGATTCGGTTGATTCAATATATATAGTAAAAAATAAAATATATATATATATATAATATACTTAACAAAATGTGATCAAGTCACATTTTTATACTCCAAAATTAAATTCATGACCAAACTATAAATATTATATAATCATTTATTATTATAAATTATTTTGTAGGTATTATCATTAAATACTAAGCAAACTCTTATTTTCCAATACTAAATACAAAAGTTATAAAATGACTATAAATAAGTCTGGTGAAAATGTATATAATACATAAATATTACACCATATCATAACTAATATTATAATAATTAGTTATTATATAATATTATCAATATAACAAATAATATTATAGGAACATATTATGTCATTCAATAATTAGTTATTAACTATTTAACATGTTATAGGAATTAGAAAAAAAACTTCACAGTTGGATCAAATCAAACCAACTCGGTCTGAATCATCAGATTTCATCAAACCACTGAATATTTGTATTCTGATCCTACATCTTAATTAATCAGATTGCCTTGGACATCATGTCTCAATCCAACTAGTCAGATTGGTGCGGTTTTAATAACTATCAATAGAAGGGAGATTAACAAGTTGGAGCCTTTTAAATAAGAACTTGTCAATCCATGAATATAACATGAAGTTAGAAAGGTAGTACTTCTGAACCAATCCCCAAGACGAAATAGGATAAAAATATGTTAATTTGTCAATCCATGAATATAACATGAAGTTGCAAAGGTAGTACTTCTCAACCAATCCCTCAAGACGAAATAGGATAAAAATATGTTAATTCTATTTAAATATTTTTTCTTCCCAATTTATAAAGAAAAGGAGAGAGAAGAAAATTTAAAAGAGTATAAATATGCAAAATATCCTTATTTAGAATAGATCTATTTTTTTATTTTTACTATAAAAATGGGGTTGGAGGATTTCAGTCATTTTTTTTTTTTTGAATCAGAACCAAAGGGTTAAGAACCTCTGACAAATGATTTCAGTAATTGATAACATGCGTTTAGTTTTTACAAACATTTGTTTTTATTTTTTATGTTTAAATTCACCGATTCATTTTTGCTCGTGTCTACTTTCATGAATTTAACATTTTCTAACTTTTTTTTTGTTTTGGTACATAAAATGGTTTTATATCTTATAACCGGAATTCAACTAGCAAGTCAAGCATGGCTCCGCAATGAATTGAAAATATATTATTGGTCGAAGATTTTTCCACACAATTGAAATATATTGAGTAATTAATGTAGAAATTTTGTTAAATTTAATTAGAATACGTATATAACTAGCAAGTCTAGCATGGCCCCACAATGATTTTTTTTAAAAGGCACAATGAATTAAAAATACATTAATGGTCGTAGATTCACAGTCGAAATATATAAAATAATTAATGCATAAATTTTGTTAAATTTAATTAAAAATATAAAAAAATATTGTAAATGATTTCTATATTATCACTGAATCATAAACTAACACATAATTAAAAATTATTGATTTTTATAATAGTTATTTTTAATTAATTAATAATGTAAAATAATTTAGATTTACATTGTGTTAAACATTTTTTCACCTTTAATGAAATGCGGATTAGTTATACATCTCTCTCATTCTAGCTTTACATAGCGTCAAGAATATTGGGAGGTGCTAAATCACAACGCATTATATAACTTTTTAAAGAGAGAGGGGAAAGAGTCAAGGTTTTGAAAAGAAATAACACATGATAGTAGCAGATGAGAGAGTTATGAGTCAGCAGAAGAACAATTAAACATGGAAAAAAACAATTGTCCCAACTAGGTTGCTCCTTTGTGCCAACATCATATATAGTAGAACCTTTGGAACTGTGGAAGACCTGCACTGTCTCTCGTTATGGTTGGGGTCACAATAAATATTCCAGTTTGGGTTTTGGGGCCCCAACATTCAAAACTTATCTACTTGCTTTTTGGATAACTTGCCTACACATGCTCTTATCTTGCATTTCGCAAGTCTAAGGTGCAAAATTGTTGGCTTTACATATATGCTATGCAGAACATTGACAGTTGACAGCTTCCTCTTCTATTGTTTTTTTTCAATTAAAAATAATTTAATTTGCATATACCAATCAATTAAATATTTTCATATAATTATTATAAAAATCAACTTATCATACACTTTCAATTATGATTGAATAATAATGAAAAAATCTACCAACAATTATTAGCTAGTTTAAGTGATTGAGGCTTAACTCTTTAAACACAAATTTTGACCGAACATATGAAGAAATCATTATTAGGAGAAGACAATTCACTTATGAATACCAACAGATTCTCCAGAGGAATTACAAAAATCCTCATAATCGATTAGGATACTTCTTTACAATCATATATCCAATAAAATATATAATGCAAAAATCTTTTATTTTATCAACGCTTATACTATTTATTATTAATATTTATGCACAATTACCAAAACATATTATATCGTTAAACAATTATAAATCAATTTAGGCAAGAGAACTTCTCTTATAAATTAAAATCAATTTATTTACCTCAACTTTTATACAAATTAGACAAGAGAACTTCTCTAAAAAAATTAAAGTTCATAAGTTGACTTTAACTTATAAAAAAGTTAAATTCATTTTTTACTTTTTTATTTTCTTCTTTTACTTTTTTTAAAGTAAGATATCTCATAATATGAAGGCATAAGAATAAGACTAATCCCGCAATGTCTAAAGATCACTCAAGTGAATTTTATCTTTTTCAAAGAAAAAATATGTTTAAGTAAATGTTCGAGTGCCTTCAAAACTATGTTTGCAAACGGATCGAAACTACTGTCAACGTGTTTAATGAACCCTATTATGAGTGCTATTTAATTTTGTCGAACCTTGTTGGTTTTTTTTTCTTCTTAATAGTATTTAGGGATAACTTTGTCTAATGAATCTGTTAAAAAAGTATATTTAAATAAAATTCTTAAAAATAATTTCATTTATTGCTTTGAAAATAGTTTAATTTGTATATATCTATTTAAAAATTTATCATGTGTGGATATCTTTTACAATAATTGGGCACATGAGGAAAAGTAATAATTGATTAGTGGTCTAAAACACGCGCACAATATGTTTTCCCCGAAGACCGCAATAGCAAGAAAGATTATATTTACGCTATACGCTCCATTTGATGATCACTTTATCCACCTTGTCGGACCACAAATCAGAAGCCTAGGTCAATGGTGAGTCCCTCTTTATTTTCATTTACAACCTAATCAATCGTATTATATATATATATATATTATTTATTTTCATTTATATTTTTTTTTAGTGTGACATTGATATGAAGTATTCACTAATTTTATTAATTACTAATATTTATCAAAAAATTGGATTGATAAAAGATTTTCTTATCTAATTACGTTTTTCTCATTCACAACTTGCTTAAAAGGTATGTATCTAATGTCACTCTAAATCAAAGATATATGATATTTGTTTTGATTTATATGATCACTTTATTTTCATCCTCTTAATGGGAGTGAAAAATGTATAATTTTTTCAAGTTGAGTTTGCCAAGATGTGCCGAGTATAAAGCTATGGCAGAAAACCCATCCTTTTGCTATTTGTAAATTAAGATAAATTACTTGTTTATGCATTTAGCTAGTGGCTAAAATGTGGCTTAGAGTAGCATATGGCTAGGCAGACAGGGAAAGCTGGAGACAGCAGGGTACAATACAACTTTGTCATAGATAGATAGTGAAATAGATAGACCAAAGAAAAAGCGCAGGCTTGTCAATTCCATATTCGTTTTTGTTTTTCCTGCGGTGTGTGAATTCTGTATTATCTGTGGCCTGCAACTTGGATGCGGAAAAAAGAAATTAATGGACCATGTAGCAGCAGCATAGGATATATCATATATAGATAGAAGTGTACATATTATATATAAATAACTTTTTTTTTCTTGACTATCAATATAGTGATAAAATTTTTCCTTCAAATATTTAAGGTAACTACGTATCTAGAATCACTTGATTTAATTTTGTGAGGCTAGGTGAAAAAGAAAGTGATGTTGATGTTGAAGTTGAAGGCTACTTCCATTGAATCCGATTCCGCTAGCTATCTGACCCTACGACTCCCTTCTATATCCCTGTTCTCATCTGGAACTGCATGCAGATTCTATATATCTATCTAATATCTGTCTTTGAAATTAACGTCTACATCCAGCTACAGAAAATTGTATCTAGCCTAGTTTTGACAATTTGATTGGGATAATTTGTGAAAAATATATATGGTGGTGATTATTTTGTTTTTCAAGTGGCTTGAACTTGAATGCATGGACAACCATATATGTTCATCATCTCTTGTCATTCTTTTGTCGTCATAATCAGCGTCACCAATTTCTTTGTGCAAATGCTCTGTAGTCACATTTCCATAATCCATACCCTATTTCCTAGAGACGTGTTATTTCCACATATCATACACTCGTCAATATAATTAAATGTATTTTTAACATAATATAATTTATAATAGAAATGAATTATATTAAACTTTATATACTCGAGTTTAATGTTATTTTCAAGGTTGAAAGCTTTATATACTCGAGTTTAATGGGATTTTTTCTTTTCTTTTTTAATTTTCTCCTTCTCAACTTCTTTTCTTGACTATAAGGGAAATCGAACCAATAAAATCCAACCTAGCAAACTAACAAAACAACATAGAGCAGAAGAAATCAAAGTAGCAAACATTCATAAGGTTCTTAGTTCTTTGTAACCCCAAGGTTACACTCATCTAGTTTCCAATGTTCTAATGGATTTTTTTTTAAATAAAATAAAAAACGTTATATGTGTTCCGTACTAATTTAATTTCCAGGGCTTGCGCATGATGTCCCATATCATACTGTCAAACTGGGTGTGTAGGTTCTCATAAGAGATTTCACATGGACGTTTTCATAAGCAGGTTTGATTTACACATTAATGACATGATCTTTTTAGATTAGTGGAACATATCAAATTAGTTGATGAAAAGATTAAAAATCCAATTTATAAAAAAATACATGTAATTATACGTCATATTTTTATTAATGACATGATAAGTCATATAACTATCAACAACATGATTGTCATATTATCAGTTTATATTGCTACTTAGTAATAGGAACTAAAATTATTAACAAATGAAAAATATAGTGATAAATAATGCTTAAAATTTTGTTTAGAAATTAAAAGTGAATTTTGGAAAAAAAAAATATTTCACCTTGAATTAACTATATATGTGAGTCTAATTAAACATAGAAATATTATAAATAAAATTAAACTAAATTATTATATTTAACGCAAAAATATAATTAAATTAAATTAAATTTTGGAAAATTTGACATGTATATTTATTTTAATATTAAACAACAACACGTATGAAAAAGAGAAATGCTGGTGGTTACCTCTTTTTATTGCACAAAGTGATCAATATATAGATATCGCATAGTATAATGTTATGAAGTACGATTGGTCACAAGAGATATTTATATGTCGTGTCAATTTTTATCACTATTCTTAATTAATAATGCTGCATTTTTTATCATAAAGATTAGATAATTTTTTTAATGGAATTTTTTTTTACTATTGACTTTCTATGATAGAAAGAGACAAAAATTTTATAATATTATTGAAGGGGGTATTGGTACGAACCAGCAGCTGAGCCTAACCGACAAAAATACAGGTTCAGAGTTCAGACATAACTTTCTTGAATTATTTAATAACACTCTGTTTAGATTTAGGCAGTGAGCCAACAATTTACCACTGTAGCGCATGGATCAACTTATAGTGATTTTTTTTTTCTTTTTCTGGAGTTCAAAACAGAAAAATATTAAATCCTTAATTTTTTTAATAATATTGGGGTTTCGAGTTCAAAATAGCTCATTGTTTCATGTAATATTTATCTATTTCTCTTTAATCAAAGTATTTAGTTTTAATTTTATGTATAGAAATTTAAAAAATATCATTGAGAGAAAGGTAACTCAATTATGCTGTTGATGTTATCAAGTCAATGAAATTTGCTTCCTATAAAAGATATCTATATTGTAAAAAATATTATTAGTATAATTAATTTATATTTTATGTAAATCTAATTTTACTATATTTCATTCTCTTAAATTTTTATTTTTTACATTTATTATCTCTTATAATCTTTTGATAGGAATTATTTCAGCTCAATGATATTAAATTTAAGTTCTAAATTTATAAATTTAATTAGTGATATCGAATTTAAGACTTAAATATATAATATGAAACATTCAG
>PYAF01006013.1:2142253-2154251 GCA_007407185.1 Glycine tomentella | reverse complement strand
AATTAAATTTTCTCTTCTTCTTTTTTTTATAGAAAATTAAATTCTCCCTATATAATTGAAAATAAAGCTGCTAGATGTATGGATTTAGTCTTAGTAAAGGTATTACATTCGACTGATATATATATTAGAACAATAGGATTCTTTTGGGTAAACAATTTAAAGTGTTTATTGAATAAAGACTTATACTATGTAAGCACTAATTATGTAGAAACTGTTTTATAATTGTGGAAAAAATTATATTAATTTGTTTTCATAAGAATTGCAAGTTATTTTATAAGCTATTTTCACAAAGGATTTTTTTTTAAAAAAAATCTTTCAAGACAAATGATTATGTTGTAACATAAGAATTGGATTATAAATAAGCTTTTTAAACCAACCCTAAATCTTAAGCATACTTTTTAAAACATTAAGAAATTAAGAACGGAGTTTTTTTTACTCATTAGTATATCATTTTTTCTTGAGTGGGACATATTATATTAGGTGTTGCAACATTTAGGAGGTAGTGGAGGAATTTAGTAAATACAATCTCCAAACATTGACATCACAGATAAATCTTGAAGACTTTTTTGATACTCAAATCTTGAAGACTTGAGCCAATGTCTCTCCTTAACTCCAAGTGTTTTTTACTTAGGAGTTTAGAACTAGCTTTTTAAATGGAAAAAGAACCTTTATAAGATACACACTATTTTGGATATTCAACCAATCAATTTATTTTAAGGTTTTGTTTGGGAAAGAAATTTTAGAGGGGAAAGAAAGGAAAAGAAGATAAAGGATTAGGTGGTGATATCTCTTTATTTGGGAATTTTAATTTTTGAGGAAAAATATTTGAGAATTTTTAAAACTCCTCTGAAATCCTTCAAAGCCTAAAAATTGTTGTTCCCCCAATTTGGGATTTTTAGAAGGAAAAGAAATAAAATTACTATCCTACCCCAGCCAGTATTAATAAAATTACTATCCTATCCTAGTCAGTGTTAATAAAACACCAAAATACAAAATACTGAATTACAATTCAAGGACAAAATTATAAAAATATCTTATTTATTCTCCATTTCCTTTTTTTAATATATTTTTAACTCCCAAACAAAAAGGAAGGAACTTCCCTCATTTTCCTCCCTTTCCTTCTCCTTGAATCTCTTTTCTTCTCTTCCCCTCCTAACTCCCAAACAAAACCTAAATGAAACACCAAATTAATTTTAGAACTCAGCTTGCAAGCTATCATGTTTCTCTTCCAATCCATCATTTTCTCTAACCTTCGACTTTAGTGGGTCTGCAAGTGGAAGTACAGGGTAGAGTCCCTCGACAAGAGTAAAATCAAGCTCATCGTCCTCGTGCTTTGCGTGGATGAGAAACACATGCTTCAAAACATGACAATAGCTGTCCATTTTATTATCATATTAGTCAATCTCTTGATTAAGCATTTTGTCTTCATATAATGGACACTGGTTGTTCATCATGCACTATAATGTCACTATAAAGTTCTAACTAAGATACTTCATTAAAGATAACATATATAAATAGTGTTTGGTTTAATGCAAAGAATGGAATACAATTCAAGGACTATTTTTTAATTTTCGCAAATTTAATGACTAATAAGATAGTATGTGTCAAATTCAAGGAGTAAATTGGGGGGTTTACACTACTTATTTATTCGCAAACTCTTAAAAATTGCCCCTATACTCGTAGGTTGTAGGGACATGCTTCCAAAACACCTTACATGCACACAAGCACCTAATGAATCATGTGAACACATTACTTAAACTTATTTATGTTAGATAAAATTAATTAAAAAGTTAATTGAAAGTTGAAAAGTTAATTGAAAGTTGGTAGTTAAAAATTAAAAAATTAATTTATTAAATTATAAATGTTCAATAAAATTAATTGAAGAAGTTGAAAAATGTAAAATGACAAAAAAATAATATCATGATTTATTTAAAAAACGTAATGAGAAAATTGAATAAATGTATTGAGGATAAAAATAAAAAATATAAAAGTTAAAAGTTAGAAGCTATTATTTTAAAAAATGTTACTTGAACAATGTTTTAATAAATGTTAGAAACTACAAAAAAATAACTTGTTTATTGAACAATCAATCAAAATTTTCAATTAATAAAAAAGTTAAAATTAACTAAAATGTCACCTAATATAACCTTAATAGAGAAAACTTAAAATATGAATTAACGTGAGTGATGAATTATAAATTGAGAAACTTTTTTTTTCTTCATTTTATTAAATCTAGACCCTAGGGATTAAAGTGGCAGAGTCTATACTAAATTCAAGAATGAAATTAGTATATGTTATCATTTTAAAATAAAAGGTTAAAATATATTTTTATTTTTGATAAATATTTGATTTTTATATTTTAATAAATTTTTAATTTATGTTGAGTTTCTAATAAAATAATTATTTTATTTTTAATTTTTGATTTTTTTAATCCATGGTAAATCAATGAATTTTATTTTTGTTCTATGATAAATTTTGTTTATTTGAGAGCTAGCCTTGACACAGCGCTAAAGTTATGTCTTTGTGACATATTGGTTATGGGTTTGAATCCGAAAATAGTCTCTTTACATATGTAAGGGTAAGACTGTTTACAATATCTCTCTCCCTTACATGTGCATAGAGTGGAGCCTCTGGGCAATAAAGTTATGTGTTTTTTGATAAATTTTGTTTATTTATTGTTAGTCCTTTGAAAAGAAATTAATAACAAAATTTACTAATTTATCAAGGACTAAAAACGTTAAGGATAAAAAATAAAATTATTATTTTGTTAGGAACTCAATGAAAAGAAAAATTTTATTAGAGAACCAACATAAAATTTACTAATTTTTAAAAAAAATATATTTTTTAACCTAAAATAAATACAATACTATATATGTAATTAAACTATAATCTTTTTTTAGTGCTGCGGCTGGAGAGGGAAAAAAAGAAGAGAAAAGAAAGAAAGAAAACACACATGATTTGTCAAAGTCCCCCTAATGCCAATTGACAGAATCTTGTTCTTTTCCTTTTTCTATTTGAATAATAAACGAATTTCGTTAAGTAATTTCAATTTTATTTTAATGTGAATAGAAGTGGTTTTTAAACATTAAACCCCTTCTAAGGTGGGTATCGGATGCTTGAGAATCAGATTTTAGATCGGAGATCTTTGAATAAATGCTGGGTTTCCGTAATTGAGCTTTGGTATAGGCTAATGTTTAACAAATGCCGTCAAGTCTTTTATTGAACATTAAAAAAAAAAGTAACTATTAAGTTTTTCTTGTACGAATATTTTTAAAATTAAGTCAAATTATAAATAAAATAATAATAATATTTTTTTATTGACAATGAATATGTTATTTGGTTAAATAAAAATAATTAAAGATATAAGAATTTTACTATTAGAAATATAGAAATAAATTATTTGAATCAAAATACATTTTTTGTGTAACAAGATTAAAATTTTAAATTCAATTGTGATTGAATACGATTATAATAATAATATATTTCAATTAAATAAAGTTAGTGTCTGAAAGATAAAAAATATATTATTAATAAATATTTAGACATTTAATATGAGAGAAGTCACATAATTTGATAAGGAAGAAAATAATTTTTAAATAGACTTTCTTTTAAAAGTAAAAAAATAAATTTATAATGTAGGGTTGAATTTTAAACGTCTTGTTATATCTTCCTACAACTCTTCCTAATAACTTTTTGATACTAAATAAAAATAAATATTTTTCATATTTTAATATTTTAATATTTTAATATATTAAATAATATGTTTTTATTAAATCTTTTTTAGATTTCGATTTTTTTATATAATAGATTTTGATTTCTTTGTAGGATTCTTAAAACAATACATTAACATGATTATTTTAATTATTTCGTCTTGTTTGGTGGTCTCTACTTTCTTAATTAGTAGTATTTTTGTTTTGGTCCAAAAGTTCAATGGTAACAAAAGACAAGCCGTCAATTAAAAATTTGATCAACCAAAAATCCAAAGGACAAGACCCAGCCTAATTATAGAATAAAACAATAAAGGAGAACTCCTCGCTTAAGATGATAGGCAAAGAAAAAACAGAGTAGAACTATTATTATTATTATTATTATTATTATTATTATTATTATGTTTAATGCGACTTTTGTTTCATTATATTTTATAGTTATTTTGTTTTAGTATATTAAGTTTTAAAAATTTTATTGTAATTTTTTATGTTTTCAAAATGTATCATTTTATTTTTTTTTTGTTAGAAACATTAAAATTTTATTAACTTTAAAATTTAAAAAAGGATCAAAATGATATATTTCAAAAAACATTAAAGAATCCGAATGAAATTTTTAAAATTTAATGTAACAAAGTAAAATAATTATGAAACATAATGGATTAAAAGTGACATTAAATATTTCAAAATAATTAACTTTACATAGTGATGGATAAAAACTGCCACTATCTTTTTTTTATTTTTTAAAAGATAAAAAAATTATTATCTTCTCCAACATCTTCCATATATGAAAAAGGTGAAAAATGCACCACCTATATCAAACGACGCCAACATATAATTTCGCTGGAATCATTTGGAAATTCTTATATTCCTCACCGGACATCCAAAACCTTTCATACAATTATATTATTGGAAATAGAAGTAGGGGAGATAAGAGCAAGAGTTATCTTCGATGAAAGACAAAAACAAAATCCTAACTCGCCAATTAACACAGATTAGAATGAGGAAGTCATAATGTGACTCTTTGTGAGGACTATGAACAAGACCTTCAATGTTGTGTACGGTTGGGCCAAGCAAGTAGATGATTTTTCATCCAACATCTACAATCGGGTCAGGCAAAGACGAGTAGCGCAAAAAGGGGTAAATGGTGTGTTTCTTCATAAGATGATTTTGACTTGCCCGATTGGTCAAATTGAGTCCACAATTGCCTTCAACAATGCGCTATTGCCGACAACAAAGATGAGGTAGTTGTTGTCGTTAGGTGAGGGTACAATTTCAACCATGTAAGGAGGCTACGACAGAGATGAATACAGGGACAAGACAACGGTATTTTTTAGTCAACTATTAGAGGTAGAGTGACAAAGAAAAAAAACACTTATCCATTATAATTAAAAATAATTGGTGAATATATATATATATATATATATATTATAACGGTATATCCTCCTACAAATCTTTATATAAAAATTAAAATATATATCTTGAATAAAAATATTTTTAAGAATTATTCTTTGTAAGAGGGTTTCTTAAAAGAATATATTTTCAACATAGCATTTTTAAGTTTAACCTCTAATCCTTTTAATCTATCATTTTTATCTTTATTTCTAAATTGAAATTTAATATTTTTAAAAATATTATCAATAATTAAAAATAACTTCAAATCACAATTTCTTTTACCATTTTTAAATTATAATTTGTATCTCCAAAAATATTTATTTGTTATAATTATAATTTATATATTAAAAAGTAATTATTTATCTTAAATTTTAGTTATATAAAATAACCATTTATCATACGTACTCAACAAACTAAAATACTAGTCTTCTTACAAAATTTCTAACAAATCCTCATATTATTTTATAGAAAATATAAATAAAAAATAAAAATATTTAATGTCTTGAAAATATGAAAGACATTTGATATTACAATATAAAAGAAAGAATAATAGTAATAAGAGGATGATATAAGAACGCAGTGAAAACAAATGGACGATATAACAAAATTTAAAATCAATTTTTTAGTCAACCCAAAATATAATATTTTCAGTTGAGTATTTTATCGTATTTTTTTATACTCATGCAAGAAATTTGAAGAATTCCTCCTTCCATGCATGAAGTGATGAAGAGGTACTCCGTAGCATTTGATCCAAGTGAATCCCTCTATTGATACATCTTTGGCAATTCATGGTTGAATTTCTACAAACTTGGAATTGCTTCCTTGTTATAAACTTATAGTAGGACCTAGTCATTACGGATATTGCTTCCTTGTTATAAACTTATAGTAGGACCTAGTCATTACGGATAGACGGTGTTACTAGGTAAAAAAATTAGGTTAATAAGTCACTAAATAAACTATAAATCACTAATTGAATATACTAGTAGTGCAAAAATCCAAGCTATGACTATGGCCATGGACTATTTTTCTTGTTTTCTCCATTAGCGTTCAACCAAAGATCAGAGTCAATCAAGATGGCTTGAAGTGTATTCTCCATATTTTTGTGTCATTGAAACTTCATATGATTCCTACAACAAATAAACCAAAATTTTGTAAAATGACTAGGTTAACAAAAGCAATCAATCTTAAAATACAAAAACACATACAATGAAGTTCTTCGACCTATGAGAGACAAATTCACCATCTTTCTTATGTCATCACTGAATTTTAAACAAAACAAGTCACAATCTGGATATCAACCAAAGACATGTTTATCATTGAAAATTTATATAGAACAAGTCAAAACAAAGTCACAAATAATGAATAATGGTTACCACATTGAACACAAGTACAACATGACACCAATCGTAAGACAAAACATGACTACAATCATACAAGCAAGTAATCAAAAAGATGACATCATACTCCACTCATTCATTAACAAAAGTGGTATGATTACCATAATTTTTTTATGTTGCCCAAAGCTCCTTGAGCTTCCTGTATGCACCATTGCATCAAGATGGGCGGCCTTATTTTACCTTCCAGCATCAGACTTCTTTCATTCTGGTGTTTTCCAAATGTCTATCAACCTGTTCCATATTTCAGCTTTCATCCCTCCAGGCTTGTGAGGCCTTAAGTCCTCATATTTCGTTGAGTTTGCTGATTTCTTTGCTTTATCCCTATACTTACACAATACATCAAAATATCTTTCCATACATGTCTTTTCCAAACTTCCCTCGGCATCACATGATCACTTTCTAATTCAAAGCAATATTTCTCCTATAACAATACAACGTAAGTTAAATAAAAAAACAATTATAGATATAATAATATAGTATATAATACAAGTATAATAATTGCTTGCCTTAAAGTCATTAAATAGTATTTCCTTCATATCCATGCAATAACTTTTCGAACATTCTACAACATAAGGCATCCTTGACATTTCCTCAAATGATATATCGAGTCACAAATTGTTGAGCAAACCTCTTCCTACAAGTCAATTCAAGCCACATATATAGTTCAATAACATTAATAAAAATCAATAACATGAATTAATAGTGTTAATCATAATCATCAAATAGTGTTACTCACTGGATATGAATTCTCTCCGCAGATATTTTTTGTCTCCTATCAACCAACTACATTAGCATTTTCACTTGAAGGCTCCATAGTGTGTTGCATGTCAGCAATAATTGGGGTGGTACCGGATGAATGTTCACCACCAGTTGATGTACCACCACCATCAGCTAATGGACCACCACTATTAGATCCATCACCTAAGACAAGCATAATAAAAAAATATTAGTTTTAATCCATTACATTAAAATGAATTAGGAATTAATAATTAAAAGTTATTATACAAGTATACCCGGTGAGTGATGAGAAAGACGTGGTGGTGGCGGATTAGTAGTAGTTTGAGTCAGCTGATGGGAATTGTTGGTGTGACGATCATTACTAAAAAAATAACATTAGAAAAGGTATTTAAGCTCAACATCAATATCATTAAAATAAAAAAGAACTAATCATAACCGCTCGAGTCTGAATCATATAATTCCTCATTATATATGAACTCATTAATATCTTCAATTGCATCATCATCAATCTCATCAATGAAGCGATCACAGGCAAATTGTTCATTGGATGATGTATATCATTGTTGTCTACTTCTTCCATTGTGGCATTTCCATCAAACAAAGGTATCACCTCATCATGTATAACACTTAGGTGTGTTCTTGTGGATCCATCATCTTGATAATAATTAGTAGTGGTTTACTCATTTGATCCACCATATTTATCATTCCATGTCTCGGCCATATAGATTTTTGGTTTAACTTTGCAAGCTGCCCACCATTCACCACTAGACCTACCCCCATTGGTGGGTATCTTGTATAGTAGACTTGTTGTGCTTGTTCAGCTACTATAAATGGTTCGTCTGACTGAAGCTTTGATTTATGCTTGATATCAACCAACCCATATTTCATCAACAATGACACCATTTGGGTCAAACCATTGGCAACGTAGGATAATTACTTTTTCATTTCCAAGATATGACAATTCTAATATCTCTCCAACAATGCCATAATAATCCAAATCATTCTTGCCATATATATTTCCCTTAACACCCACCACACTATTCATGGTGGCTCTATTAAGTCCATAGTCCTTAGGATGAAATATATACCCGTTAACTATTAAGCCATAAAAGAAGTCGCAAATTTGGTTGGACCATAACTTATCTCTCGAATCATTTGATCTTCAACTTGACTTGTACTTGCCTGTAAATGATTACAAAGAGAATACATGGTTTGTATCATTTAGTATATATAATGAACATTAAAGAGAACATTATACACACTTATGAGTGAGATGACTTACTTGATGTTTCAACCAGCTAAGGAAATTTTATCTCAAGCTTCCACTATTTCATCCTCATCAATATTAGGATTTGTTTAATAGATATGATTTAATTAATAACACACCTAATATAAACTATAGAAATTTAAAAATTAAGGAGCAAACTTACTGGAGATAAGATTCTACTTCTTTGCAATTTACAAGAACATGTCTCAGCAATTTCATGTTTTTTGTCTATTACGATTTTATTTTATCCTTGCCAATAGGACAATATGGGTATTTAAAAATAGACAACTTATCATCAACACCAATATCTTCACCATCATCATCATTCCAAGGAACTTGAGTGTGTCTTGTCAGTATGGTAGGATCAAAATACATAGAAGCAAAATTAGAAATTTCTTCATAGGTCCTCCAACCTTAGCTTCATACGAGAGATGTACAACTAAATGTCCTATATGCTAGTGGAAAAATCTTTGCAAACTTGCAAATTGTTTCAATGATGGAAAGCTGAACATTGTCCATGATGAAAACACGTATCTCATGTTTGCAAATTTCTTTGAAGAACAAGGTGAGTTCTGTTAATACTCCCCATGTTGGCTTCGACAACATATCACGAAATGCCAAGAGAATTAGTCTTTGCATAAAACATGACTTTTCATTCCATATATCTTCCCTTCATCTATATTAATGCAGTGTGATAGGTTAGATGCATATCATCTGGAAATTTTAATTGTTTTATCCACTCACACTGTCTTTCTTTGGTTATCATTCAAGGCATATGTTGCCTTTAGCTTTTTATACTTCTCATCCTCAGCTATCAACTTTAAACTAGGATGTTTACATGTCTCCTTCAAATTTGCTCTTGCATTTGCATTGTCTTTCGTCTTTCCCTTTATGTCCATGACAGTGTTGAAAATATTGTCAAACACGTTCTTTTCAACATGCATAACATCCATCTTAACTTTTGACCATTCTATTTACATTTAGTAAACTCAATGCCATATAAAAATCAAACTTAGAAACAATAAATTGAATCAAACAATTGAGTAGGTAATTTTGAAAGTTGAAATTGCAGTAAGAAAATACTCCACATTTTTGTTTCAATTACAGTTAGTTGAAATTGCATTAAGTAAATACTAGACATAGAACAATACTATTTCAAGGTTTCTATGGGGATTGGGGACTGAAGCAGATGCCACTAGCTTAGTTACTCCTATATCTTGACTATCTAACTTTTTACCACAAAGTGAAAAAATGAAAAGAATATGGTGAAGCATGATATGGTCAGTGGGGGGGAAAGAATGTGATATGTAAGAGGACACTTCTTTTTACACGCAACTACTTAGGACATGCCAAACATGATATGTAAGAAGGTACTTATATAGAAGGACAATTATTTGGGATTTATTTCTACGTGTAAGGTGTGTGAATTATATTTTTTGTGTGTAAATTTTATTTGTTGATTTCCAGGTTTCTTTTATTTTTTTTGCATTGCATACATTCATTGGGCCTTATTGTACCTATAAAGCTGCTTTATCATGTTAGCTTTCTTAAGAAAAACTCAAGTTTTAGAAAGATGGAATTGTAATTATATGCAAAGAAATAATAAAAGGCACAAAAAAATACCTGAGCAAGATACCTTTTGCTAGTGAAGCTAGTGCAAATTGGTGCTAGGTTCTGCAAAATAAAATGATAAGTAGAACATATAAGCTAAAACTCCGTGTTGTAGCTGGAGGCTGGAGCTACCAAATATGAGATAATTTATTTTGAAATAGTAGAAAAATAGTGTATTTTAATCCTTGGAATTTTCTTTTGCCTTGGGTAATGGCTTGCTTTTGACTTGGAAAATTTGACAGTCCACTTGAATATAATAAAAACTAAGCAACTAGATTTAAAAAGTCTAAACGTATGATTTAATAGTGAATCTAAACTTAAGATCAAATGAAAAGTAATGCAGATAAAAACCTAAGCTTTGCATTAATTTTAAGATTTCTTTGACATCTTTATAAATATCTTACATCTAACATATTAATATTTATGTAGTATGTTCAAAACACAGACACCTCAATAAATGTTAGAAAATACTCTCAACTTTAAAAGCAAACTGGTATTGATGAACAAATAATTTTTACTACGATATAAACAGTTGAATCTATGTTAGTTTTCATCTTATTGTTAGACAATTGGTGCCTGATTTCAGTAGTATAACCCTACTTATGACTCGGAAAGCAAACCGGCAAAAACAGAGGCAATGTGTATTTGACCAAAATAGGTAGCTAATGTGTTTTCTAAGACAACAATCACAGATACAAAACAGAGAAAAATCTGTCGGGCAGAATGCTAGAAAACACGAAGTAATCAATTTAGCCATACCAGTTCCAATTTTTATGCTGAAGCAAATACTGAGATTCTTTACTTTAACGTAAGATCTTTTAGCGTGCAATAAATAATAAATATGAAGTTAGAAAAAGAGAAAACAAAGTGACAAAGAAGAACACAAATGGAAAACACTGCAAAGCCTTAGAGGGAAAGAGTCAAAAAGAGAAATCAGAAAGGGATACCGATGAGATACTAATGCACCAGAAAACAAGGAAATCAGTCAGTGATGTTGATGAGAAGAGAATATAGCAAACGCACGCAGATCAAACACGCTCCTTCCTCCCACGCAAACGCAACTCGCACGCACGAACAGTTGTTGTTGAAGAGCACGCACGAAGTTCCTTACTCGCATAAAGAGCAATTGTTCCTCCTTCCCGAGACTTTTAATTTTTTTTTTATTTTTTAAATTAAAATCATAATATTATTTACAACTTAAATGTTTATTACGACTTAAAAGTTGTAAGTTTGTCTTTTTTTTTTTTACTACTTTTACGTGTAAGTTTTTTTCAATTTTTTTTTAAATTGCAAATAATTTTTTAATTTAATTATTTAATAAATAAATGTTTTTAATTATTTTAGTTTTATTTAATATTTTGTAAAAAATGTTGATATGTTTTTATTTAATATTTTCTATATTTTAATATTGTTTTATTTAATATTTTATATGATTTTATTTAATATTTTTATATTTTTGGTATATTTATTTTTAAAATATTTATTATTTAATATATTTTTCTATATTTTTTTACTATTTCAAAAAATATTTTTTTTATAAATTAAAAAATGTAAAAGACTTAAATTTAAAAAGATCAAAGTCTTAACCAATCAAATATTTTGAATTTCTTACTCACATGTAATTATAACATATGTTTTATGCAATTTAAATTTAGATGACTTTGTTAACTCTTGTATACAAGTTCAAAAAACATTTACAAAATTTGTCAGAAGGACTTTCATTCCATTGGAAACAAAGATAAACAATTTCAAAATTTTACAAATAATAATCCTTTAAAATAGTAAAAAAAATATAGAAAATAGATTAAATGAAAATATATTAAAAATAAATATATCAAAAATTAAAATATATTAAATAAAACCATATAAAAATATGAAATTTTTAA
>PYAF01006013.1:2104637-2137582 GCA_007407185.1 Glycine tomentella | reverse complement strand
TAGTTTTAATCATATTATTAATATATGAAATAAATAAATTAGACTTACATGTCATTAAAAAAATTATTATAATAATTAAATTTATATATTTATTAAATTATTTAACTATCCAATTTTTTAATTTTCAAAAAACTAAAATTTAAATTTTATTTTTCAAATTAAACTTATATGTTATTAAAAAAAATTAAATTTATTTGCCTTTTCAAATTACTCAAATTATAAAAAATATAAATTATATTAAATTAAACTTACAACTTTTTAAATTATATCTTATATTAATTTTACAATTACTTCTATAAAATTCAATTATGATAATTAACTAAAATTATTATATTTATTAAATAAATTAGACAAAGAAATTAATCAAACAATACTTTTATTTTTTTTTCTGTTTTCATTTTTTTATTTTTCCTTTTTTCCTTTTTTTTTCTTTTTTCATAGGAGTCGTGTGGACCCACATAACTTTGAAGTAGTGTCATGCTCCATGACTTCTTCTTTTTTAATTAATTAATTAATTTTTTTATTTTTAAAAGAAAGTTAATTTTTTTAAACTTGTATATTTTTAAAATTAATTTAACCAACAATTTTAAATATTATTTAATTTTTTTTATAATTTCCTACTCAATATATAAACAAATTTATTTACCTTTTCAAATTACTCAAATAATAAAAAATATTAAACTAATAACAATATTTTTTAAATCATATCTTTTTAAATTATATTAAATTAAATAAATAATTACTTCAAATATATTATTTAATTAATTTTAAAAAATTAATATACTTGTATGATTTGATACGACTTTAAAGTCATAAATATATTTACAACTTCTATTTTGGTTTAATTAAAATTAGTTAAAAAATAAAAAATTACAGGAAAAATAAATATGTGTCATAAAGTAGTGTGAATTGGCACACGACTTATCCCTAAATGAGAAATAAAAAATTTTTTACCCAAAATGTAATTAAATTAAACTTTTACCCATTTGATGAAAAAGCCGTGGATCTCAATCAAAACGATGAGTAAAATAGAATCCACGATCGTTACCTGTTTTGGAGAAATTTGTACACCCTCACATGCCAACTGCATATGTCTGGATTAGATTTTATAGTTAACGAGATTGACATTGAAATGGTCAATTTTGGTGGCTGATTTTTTCATTGCCCATAATTTTTGGCATGTCCTTAATAAAAATCTCATCGGAAATGATGACACCCTGTGAAACAAAACGATAGCATGTGTTAGCAACAACAATATATATGAATTTTATCATAATATCAATATATAATTGTTGTAATTAACCCGGCATATGCATTGTATTTTTTATTATAAATTAATTATAATTGTATAGTTTTGTTAATGTTTTCAATAATAAAGAAAGAAAAATTGAGAAGAGAAAAGAGAGAAATACGAGATAAAATTATAATATAATGTAGAGAGAATATCTCTTCAATAGATCTACATTTTTCATTCACTTGGAATGGCCAATGCAGGTTCATCTGCACAACTGTTTGTTTGATATTGTCAATCTGCAAAAGGCTGAAACTTGGCATTTCTTGATGGGACCGAACAACTAACTACGACTCTTGTAAAATTAAAGAACATAATCTGAAAAACAAAATGATGTTTCAATTGAAATTAATTTTAGATTATTTTGTTCAATTCCCACAATTAAGTATTGGACTTTAAGTTGCCACGTTACTGTTAAACATTAGTAAACGACGGGATATTAATATTATTATAGAGCGAATTCTTTACTAAACCGCATTTGATATTAACCACGTTCTAGCATTCTTTAAATATTTTACTTTACTTTATCTTTTTATCTATTTTTTCTACGAACTATGATGCTTTGCCATTACGAGATTAATATCTAGAAGTCAGAAGGTTCGCGATTGTTTCATATATAGTAGGAAAGTAAACTTGTAAGAATTAACATATTATAATTCTTTTAACGCACTCATTACAAATCGATCGTTTTTGCAGATTAGGAAGTTTCAATATATATATATATATATATATATATATATTTAATTTTGTCTATATATAGATGGAAAATATCTCAAATTTGGAAAGTAACACATTTTTTTCAATAAGGGCATTATTCCAAACCTTTTAAAATATGTCATTTAATGTATGTTATGCTGTCTATATATGTAACTTTAATAAGGCCCGTTCGGATATCGAAAGTGATGGAGACCTAAAACGGAAGTGAAGGACTTGAATATCAACTTGGAAATGCATTGCAAGCATTTGGAGGGCCCGTGACTAAAGCTAGGATTAAGATATTGTTAAGAGGAATTGGAAGGAAATGTCAAGGGCATGATGCATTTAACGACCATGAAGGAGGAGGAGGAACCAAAGACTCACCAATTTGAGCCAAAATAAGAAATTGATAACACTTTTTTGACCTGTTGGCAAAAAGTACCAGACTGAGAAAAGTTTATAATCAATTAGTTGGACTTATCTTACGTTATAAGTGCTTATAATAGTATTTTGGAGAGCTTAAAAAATAGGAATAGCTTATAATTGGTCCATAAAAATTCCTGTCCAGATATGTGTGTGCATCACAGATTTGTTACAATTCAAAACTAACATCTTTTTGAGATGGAGGTGGATAAAAACAGAGCATGAATCCTTAAATTGTATTAACGGTAAAATTACAAGCTAGATAATATAATTAATTATAAAAAGATGTGGAGGAGAGAGATAGAGAGCGAGAGCACGAGAGTGGGAAACACAGGAGAGGGAGACATTAGGAGGATGGACAAATCTCAACTTTCTACTTCTCTAGATTTTCAGATAACTACAATGAACAAGATATGTGGAATGTCTTTGGAAGATGGGGAAGGGTGGGAGATATTTTTCTAACCAAGGAGAGATAAAGGGGGGGGGGGTATAGGTATGAATTTGATTGTTCATTTATGTGCATAATAGATGGAAATTGGAGAAAGATTTAGACAGTATACACATAAGGAACACCAAGCTACATGTGAATATTCCAAACTTTTTAAAGATTGGAAGGAAAATGCTAAAAGGGCTGATGCAAGGAGGTGCATACAAGGAGAGGAACAAAGAAAAAGAGACTATGCAATTTGGTACAAGAAGGAGGGATGTCAAAGGAAATTTGAAGTAGGGGGACCTTCATATGTGTTGGTCCTAAAGCAACCCTAGAAAGGAAGATCGATGGAGATGACAACTACAAGAAATTTGAAGTAGGGAGACCATCGTATGTGTTGGTCCTAAAGCAACCTAGAAAGGAAGATCAATGGAGAGGGCAACAAAGGCAGAACATACGAAAGGAAAGACAAAATGAGGAGTAGAAAGGAAGGGATATTCTGATGGAAGAAAGGAATAATGAATGGGTCAAGGGTAGCATGGTGGGTACATTGAAGGATCCTACAATGTTTGACAAACTAAATGAGATTTTGATCTATGAAGATTCAAGAAAAGTGACTTTACACTACATTAGAGATGATTTGGTTCTGGTGAAAGGTTTAACAAAACAAATGATGCAAGAAATAAATAATGGAGAGGAAGATGGATTTTTATCTGTCTTTGAACCCATACAGAGATAGTCACTAGACATGCAACAAATAATATATTGGCTTGGGTTCGATACACAGGAATTTCGTTACAAACTTGAGGGAATGAGTGTTTTGCTAAGGTGGTTAGTCTATATGGGACCTTAGTGAAAGCATATAAGAACACGAAAGAGATGGAGAAGCTAGATGCAGCATGACTTTTAGTGAAGTTATCGGCGCCTCAAAACATCAACCAGTGTGACAAGATTCGATTCAACGAGAGTATTCATATGGTAAAGGCAGTGGAGGAAACTGGCTATGTTAAAAAGCATTGCAACTACCGAAGGTGGGAAGAACAAATGGGTACATCAAGAGAGAAATCGTATGAAAGTCAAATGAGGCTGGAAATGGATTCATCTTGTTTTGATTTTGACGGTGAGACAGAAGAGGAAGTAGATTAAATAGAAAAAGTGCAAAGAACCCATCGGAGTAGGTCGTTGACAAGTGAGCCTTGAAATAGGGAGGAATTTTCAAAATACAACCTAGAAGACAATAACCAAAGGGTAAAAGAGACTGGTAACCATCAAAAGGTGGACTTGATCATGTGGGGTGTACTACAACTATAGAGGAAAAGGACAAGGAGAAAAGTGGTCCCATAGGGAGAAAGGAGTTAGGTGGATGAAGAGGAATATGTCAAACATGGGCCTCAAGGATGTGTATTGGCCCAACAAAATGAAGTAGTTGTATTGGGGTATGGAGAACAGGAAGAGGTCTACAATTAGAAAGGTCTAAAAAAGGGTCTAGATATTCACATGATCCAAATGACTATAGAATTTAAACAAAGCACAATTAAGAGAATAAGTCCAATTCTAATTACTAATGATGTTTTGAGGGGTGTGGAGGATAACAAAAAATGAGGTAGTGAGGGAGAAGTAAGTAACCAAGAGATGAGGAGAATACAACCAAAGCTAAACATGTTGCAACAGGCATGAGATCAAAACAGGAAGGAAAGACAAGGATCTTAAGTACATATGAGAATGCATGAAATGGAAAACAAAATTGGGAGAGAGGGCAAGAAACCAATGGAGAACACTCATGGAGTGACTAAAGGAGTAATAAGAGGTAAGTCAATCCTTCTTGAGGAGATTAGTGGTGAAAAGGAAATAGCAGATAATACATACTCTATTTCTACTTCTGAATGTTGTGATTCCCAAGCAAAGGGTAGTAGATGTGTATCAGACAAAGGGATTGCAAATTGTAACAAATTGTTTGGATTGAAAAATGACAGTAAAGGATCTCTACAAGTGCGGGAAGATGGTAAGGTGATGGGGGTGTCATATAAAGGAAGTGAGAATGTCATGCAGAAAAAAATAGAGAACATGGAGAAAAAAGATAAAAAAAAAGGGATTGGAAGACATGAAGAGGATTTTTGAGGAGAGGGATAGAATGGAGGATTTATGAAGATACTATCTTATAATGTGAAGGGGCTCAGGAGGAGTGTGAAAGGAAGGTTTATTAGACAATTAGTACAAAAGGAAGGGATCCATCTACTTTGTGTGCAAGAAACAAAAAAGCAATTAGTGGAAAAATCTTGCGTTGTTCTTTATGGGGAAATAGGGCATTGTAGTGGGTAGCATTGCCATCCATAGGAGCATCCAAGGGATTACTTTGTATTGGAGACCCAATAATCTACAAATACATAGTCATTTCTTGGGTAGTGGCTGTATTGGATTGGAAAAGGTATGGAAAGAAAACGGAGAACAAGTGATTATTGTCAATGTATATTGATCTTGTGACATGAGGAATAAAATGAAGCTATGGGATGATCTTAAAGCAAAGAAAGCATTTAGTAATGTGGAGAATTGGTGTGTCATTGGGAACTTCAATTGCATTAGAAGCATGAGAGAAATAGTAGGTGGTAGTGGTGAGGGAAAATGAATTGAAATAAGAGAATTCAACAATTTCATTCATGAAATGGAATTGGAAGATTTACCTATGGTGGGGAGGAAATTCACATGGTATAGACTGAATGGAGAGGAAAAGATTAGGATTGATAGAGTATTGGTGTCGAGGAGTTGGCTTAATATTTAGCCGGATTGTGCACAATTCATATTGGAGAGAAAAATCTCAGACCATTGCCCAATAGTGGTGAAGAAATCTAATGTGAATTAGGGACCTAAACCATTTAGGGTCTTGGATTGTTAGTTTCTTGATATTAAATTTGAGGATTATGTCAAGAAGGAATGGAGCTTGGTGAGAGTTAAAGGTTGGAGTGCTTATGTTTTGAAAGAAAAATTGAAGTATCTCAAGATAGCTTTGAAAAGATGGAATGAGGAACACTTTGGAAATGTTGTCAAGAGGCAAAATGAGATTATCAAAGACATGAATGAACTAGAGGCTAAAGGGGATGTTCCACCTTTGAGTGAAGAGGAAAAAGAAAAGAATAAGGAATTACAAGAATGAAGGTCAAAATGGCTTTGTGAGGGAGATAAAATTCCAAGTATTTCCATTCATCGGTGAATTGGGGGAGAAAAAATAATATGTTGAATGGACTCTTCATACAAGATAATTGGGTGAATGAACCTACGAGAGTCAAAGAAGAGGTTAATTTTTTTTTTTATGAGAGATTTAGGGAGTTAGAGGTAGTAAGGCCATACTTGGATGAAGTAAAATTTAAGGAAATTTCTATGAAGGACAATATGTTCCTCTTGGAAAATTTCAGGGTAGAGGAAGTGAAGAAAGCGGTGAGGGATTATGGGAATGAAAAATGCTCAAGGTCGAATGGATTTAATTTTAAATTCATTAAAGCCTTTTGGGATTTTTTGAGTGTAGATTTTATGATGTACCTACAAAAATTCCATGAAAATGGGATTATTCCAATGGGATGCAACCTTTTTTCATTTCACTTATTCCTAAAGTGGAAGTGCCAAACCAATTGGGAGAAATTAGGTCCCCTATTATGTAAATGTGTAAAATTTTGTTTTGAGTTAAAGAAAAAATACATAATTTTGTCTAAAAAGTCACACATAATTACATTAAAAGAGTGTGAACAACATATTTTGTTGTATTTGACTAGCAATGACTAAATAATATAAAAAAATGAATGTAAATGATATTGAATGAAAACGTTTGAAGTAATAATTAAAATATTAATAATATGTAACATCACCAATTTGGTTTGGGTACAACAGGTTTGTAAATCACAATTTTAATATTTGTACCAATCATCATCGAATTTGATTGATTTAGTGCATATTTGGGTTAAAATTTGAAAACTTTAAATTTGGATCAAATTTAAGTTTGTAAATTGAGTTTGCAAAAGTATTTTAAATGTTACTTCTTCTAAACTTAGTTTTCAGGTAAAGTTTTAGTCTCAAAAATAATTTTGGAAAGTAACCGAACATGATCACATACACAGTTTTCTCTCAAATATACTTTTGGCTTCCATCGAAAAACCAAACAAACCCTTAGTTTAGATTGATTTTTGGACTTAACCCTCCGATTCATTAAGGAAAAGAGATCCTGACTAATTTGATGTTTGATTAGAAAGTAAGTAAAGTCTGATCAAGAATTATTTCCGTCAAGAATCAAATTTGGATATTACCAAAATGATTCAACCTTAATTTCAGTATATTAACCATTTATCTTCAATCACTTAGTTTAATTTGGACCAATTAGACTAAAAAATCTGAATTGCCTTTTAAAAAAATGTTATTTTTATAACTATTTTAATTAGTTCAGTCTGAGATTAGTTGGATTGATTTAATTTAACAAACGCTTGTTAAATTCACAAAGCAAATATGAAGGCTCATATATTGGTAACAGGAACCATTCAATTCACACCAAAGGCAAGAATTTTCTCCTAATGTATATCCAAAATCGTGGAAGCCTGCACATGTGTATTTGCCAAACACTCACATAGTTGATACCACTACCAACAACGAAGTGACAATATAAAATAATCACAAATAACCCACGATAAACATTCACTCTAATTTTAGTTTCTGCCATTCTTTATAATCACGAGTTGATTGAGCATCAAAGTTATTACGGTTGTTCACATTTATACTTAACATGAAGAACCGCTCAAAGATTTTGCCATAAGATTTCATTGTTCCATAAATATTCGACTTATTGATTATATCAAGTCCTTTTTTTTATAAATAAAAACATCAATATAGATTTGTTTTAAAACAATTTATTCACATGAATTTGTTTTGATTATTAACGGATCAAAATTACTATTTTGATTAGTAAATTAATGGAGAACATTACACATTTCATGTTCTTTCACATATGTTATGTTCTCCTTGAATAGGTAATTTTGATTGATCAATTTAAAAAAAAAAAACCATGTTAATAAATTATTTTAAAACATATTCATGTTAGTATTTTGTTTATAAAAATAATCCAAAATAATTAATTAGCCTAAATGTTCCATCCATTGTTACAAAATAGTAGTAATATTTATATAAAAAAAATAGGTTGAATGTCACTTTTAATAAATTGTTTTAGTACTTTTTTACTTTTGTACATTAAGTTTTAAAAGTTTCATTTTGATTCTTTATATTTTCAAAAGTTTTATTTTAATACATTGTTTTTAAAAGTTTATTTTGGTTATTTATGTTTTTGAAAATTTCATTTTATCTTTATGTTTTCGAAAGTTTTATCTTGGTTATTTCTTCCATCAACAAATCAATGTAAGACCCAAAATCACCATCGTGACGTCAAACCGAAGCTTCTCATCACCGTTAAACCCAACATTTCTGATCTATGTTAGTGTTGGGTCATTGTGTAGCTCTGGGGTGGTGCGTTTGTGTTGTTTGGTGGATGGAGGTTGCAAATAGTGTAGTAAAAATTAGTCTGGATTGGTCGATCAGACTAAGATCTGGTTGCCTAATCGGGCTAATTTCGTGTTCGAACCGGAAATGCAATTGATCCGGGTTGACCCGGTCGAACCCGGTAGGTTTCCGGTTGGATCGGTCCGACCTGATCGAGTTTCCAATTTTATTTTATTTTTGGAAAACAAAAATTTTGAAAAAAAAATATAAAAAAAAATTTGGATTTTTTTTTAAATTTGTATTTTGGAGTATGAATAAATTTTTCTTACTCAAATAATGTTATTTATATATTTATATATAATTTTGAATTTGTAATATATACCGGGTCAAATCGAATCAATTATTGGCCCACCAATTGAACCACTGATTCACTAACTCACCACATTGACCAACCGGACCGGATTTCATAACTATGGATGCAAATATGATTTATTTGTTGATGATGATGACTATAGTACTACAAATATTATAGATATGAGTGGGTGATGAATACATTGTTTGTGTTGTGATCGTTAT
Source organism: Glycine tomentella (assembly GCA_007407185.1). Taxonomy (NCBI): domain Eukaryota; kingdom Viridiplantae; phylum Streptophyta; class Magnoliopsida; order Fabales; family Fabaceae; genus Glycine; species Glycine tomentella. Next base: position 2,128,700 of record PYAF01006013.1, on the reverse strand, counting down.
GAAATTTGTATAAGATGATGGAGGTTAGAGAAATAAATAAGTAAATTCATTTTAAAAAGATAATGATAATTATTAGCCGTCACTATTTTAAATTAATTATTTCAAAATTTAAAATTATCCACACATTAATATTTATTAACAAAAAATAAAAAAAATGATCAAAATGAAATTTTCTAAAACATAAAAAATCAAAATAAAGCTTTTAAAATTGTAAAACATCAAAATAAATGAAATAAGCTAAAATATAATTAATCAAAAATATATTTAGGAAAAAAAATACTATACTTGCAAAGTGAGAGAGAACGTAATATAAAATCTAAAAAGAAAGAGCCCACCAGCCGTCAACGCGGGACCCACCTCCCAGACAGCCATCATAATCCATGATGGGACCGAACGACTAACTGCTAATCTTTAACGGAATGCAGTACACGTGTCAATTCCGTGCTAGTTTTGTTTTACTTTTATGCCTTTTCATTTGCGCATAAAAAAAATAATTAAAATCAAAAGAAAACATTATATAATAATTAATAATTAATTATAGCCATACAATTATACAAACCAAAGCTGCTTACGACTCCCCCCGCTCCTAAAGTCGTAACTCCTAACCCACTTTCCTTTTCAATTTTTGTTCCTTCTTCCACGCTAACCATGTGGGCCTTCTACTTAAACCATCATTTTCATCCCCACTTTATTTATTTATTTATTTTTAATGCAACTTCAAACTATCCTTCCATTCATCTCAATTTAAAATCAAAATTTCAAAATAAATATCCACCGAAAAAAAAAATCTCATGCATTTCGTCCTTATTCCAGATATCTTCTGTAGTTATATGCAAGGTAACCTTAGTTGAGGGTGATGCCACGTTTTTCTTGGTGGTGCCTTGGTTGTACAATGATGGGTATCTCTGGTGCCTTTCCTACATCTTTTACATATAATATACCTTTGATTTGTAGATTAAAAAAAACATGACACGCACTCAATTACGAAGAGATTTTGATTTTATTTATTCTCTTTTTTTCTATGCTATCTCTCATCCTACTTAATCCAAGTACAAAAAAATAACAAACACTGGTTACTTTTCGCTAGAAATCCTAGAAGAACTCTTTACTTTTCAAAACTATGTTTTCTTTATAACGGCAATTTACTTTTCAAAACTATGTTTTCTTTATAACGGCAGTAATTACATAATATAGTAGAATGGCCCAAAAGCGATACCATCGGCCCTCACAACATTCACAGCAACAAAATGAAAATAAAAGAAAAGAAATTGAGGGGGAGTGCAATATTTTTGGCACAGCCCAAGAAGCAAACCAAGCTGAAAATCGTATCATTTTGTACCACAAACTTTACAAAGCTTCTTCTCCGTTACGAAGATATTTACAAAGTTTTAACTCTCCGTCTCTCTTGGAGGACGCACGTTGTGTTTTAACCAAATTCACAATTTTTAAACGTGGTGTTTGTACCCACTCACGCACGGTGAGGTGGGGCACCACCAAGGTGAATAAATTTATTTTATTATTGCTGGCGTTTACGCCACCACTTCTGATGTACGAGCAGCGCCGTTGCCGGATCTTGGTTGCCGCAGAAGCTCAATTAGTTTCTCCGCCTACACACCAAAACAAAACAAAAACTAAATTCAACAACAACAACAATAGTTAAAAATATATATATATATTTCGTAAATTTTAATTATTGCTCACGCATGGAGCACTAAATCAAACCCGACAATTAAAATATTCCCAAACCCAACCAATAAGATTGGCATAAACGATGCAATGGCAATACATGAGTCGATGTTCACTATAATGACAAATTTAATTGCACATTTAAACAATCTATTTTGCGGTGGGTGGAGATCGACTGTGCAACGAAGCTGGCGTGGCACTACATTTTTTTTACAAAAAATGGTATCATAAAAGAAAGAGATAAGATGACAAAGAAATAATAATATTACATTTTGGTTCTTCAATCTTCAACAATTGTATCGTCACATCGGTACATTAACATTTCAAAGTGTTATTAGGTTAATATATTTTTTAAAAATATTGAATGTTAGTTGTTAAATTAACACACAGATTGAGAAGATAGAATCAAAATTACTGATAAACCTAATACTTATGTTATATAAATTAATGAAAAATAGTTTTACGTAACTAGTTACTAAACCGAACCGATGTCAAAGGGTTTAACCACTGTTAAAGGGTTTAATTTAGTTGGCTGAGATGAGTTATTTGATTCTCACCTTATAAAGAAAATAAGGATCAAACCGGTTTGAAGGGAAGTGTGCCACCTTATGAGCGGAGCAGAGTAATGGAAATGGCGTTGAAGAGAATGGGAATGAAATAGAATAATACCTTTTGCTTGGCGCGATTGGTGCCGGACTGAGACAAAGCGACCAAAGGAGGAATCGCACCTTCGCGAGCGACCATGGTGCGATACGCCATGCTGTCCTCGCAAACCTGTAAGAGAATAACCACCGCGATTTCCTTCTGCCGCTGCGTCCCAACCTCGACGATCTCAACCAGCACCGGCACGCCTCCTTCCTCCATCAGCGCCGCCCTCGCTTCCGGTACCGCCACCAGCACGCTCACCACGTACGCCGACTTGTCCACCATGTTCGACTCAAAGTCCGCCATCAGCTCCACCAGCACCTTCATGATCCCCGCCTTCACCGCCCTGATCTTGTTCTCCTTCACCATGCACAGCGAGTACAGCGCCGTCGATGCGTCCTTCTTCGCGCGGAACCCGCCGCTCTCCAGGAGGCTCACCAGCAGCGGAATCGCGCCGGACCGCCCGATCGCCGCCTTGCTCTCCTCCACCTGCGAGAGTCTTAGCAGCGCGCACGCCGCGTTCTCCTTCGCCGTCGGGGTTCCTGCGCCCAGCGCGCGCACCAGCGGCTTGATAGCGCCGGAGGAGGCTATCACCTCCTTGTTCTCGTCGCAGAGCGAGAGGTTCAAAATCGCGGTGACGCCGTATTCCTGGAGCTGGAGGTCCGGCGACAAAATGAGAGAAATTAGCGGTTTGATTGCGCCGGCTTTCGCAATTTTGATGCGATTCTCCGGCTTGTTCTTCGCGAGTAACCGGATTTCCATGGCGGCTTGTTTCTGATCCTCGATGTAAGAGGAGTGGAGATCAGCAACGAGTTGGCGAATCAAGTCGTCGGAATTTTCGGTGGCGCAGGCGATAAGAAACCGCCGCGTCTGCGAAGAAGCGGTGGCAAATTCGCCAGATCTGTCACTGTTGCAGTCGCTGAAGGCGGAGGAAGAGGAATCGTCGTTGATGCGGAGTTCGCTCAAACTGCGCCCCATGTAAGTGTAACCTTCCGTTCCCATCAGGGATTAGGGTCGGATGACGCGGAGGTTCGGGTTTTGGGTTGGAGGTTCGGGGGGAGGTTCTGGAGAAGGGGAAGCTGGTGGGGAGTTGCGAAAAGGGAAGTATATGAATGGGAGGGGAGTGGGATAACATATTTACATGTGTATCCGAACCTTGGCCTCTGGGGGTGACACGTGTACTTATTAAGATTGATTTTACCAAATTCCAATCCCGCAAGCACGTGCGAGGTCTGTTCCTTACTTCCTTTTAACGCGTGCGTACGAACATCGTTTCTCGATGAAGCGTGTTGTTTTCTGGTGGTGTGTGTTTGTTTTTCGGTTGAAAAATACTTAAAAGGTCCGTTCAAGAGAGGTAATATTTTATCACTTCTTACGAAAGAATGCATTGGAACCAGGTCAATGAATTTCAACGGTAAAACAAATACAGAGTAAATAACACCTGAAGTAGATACTGTTAGGAATTTTAAAAAATTATTGGTAAAAACTACTAACAAGTTAGTATTTACGTTTATATTTTGTTTGATTTAGTGAATAAGGTGAAGGAGAGAAAAAAAAAGAAGAGAAAGAGTAGGAAAGGAAATGATTCTAGATATAGATCTAAAATGATTATAGTAGTATATAAAATTTTGTTCCTCTTATTTTCTTTTGGATAAATATGACATAGCTATAGAGTATTTATTGACTTTTTCATCTAAGATATTCAAATTTAAATCTTTATTTTAAGGATCTAAATAATGTAATGTTAGTTTTCTTCCTCTATATTAATTGAATAAAAGGTTAAAAAAATATGCTTGTGTAAAATAGAAAAATATATTCAATAAAATAGTATTAAATATAATACTAACTTAGTATTTTAATATGTAACTCAGTCCACATTTTTCCCCCTCTCAAATGCTAAAGAATATATATATATATATATATACATATATTTAAAAATTTGTATTTTTAAATTTCTCATCAATTAATGTGACATCATCAACTCCCTATTACTAAACCATGGGGAGCTCCGACTAGTTTACCAGACAAATTTAGTTGTCGTGACGATACCTTTCTTAGTGGATATGCAGGCGTGTTGTAACACGTCTATTTTGGACGTGATTGGCACCCTCACTTTTGTAAATATTTGACAAACGACTCCTTTTTGGTAAATATTAAATAAAAAATATATTATTTTGGTTTTTCTACCAACAATTTTCCTATAAACAACCTTTTCACTTCGAGGTACTTTCTCTAAGTATTCAACTATTCAATTCTCCATATTTACATTACTTGTAAAAAATACTTCGAAACTCAAGGCATAACTCAATGCTAAACAATAAATAAACACAATAAATAAGAATTAACACTTCTGGTGTAATAATATTTTTTCTTTCCAAATTTAGTGAAATATATTGAGCATGAGTTTCGTAACGCCCGACCACTTGTAGGATTAACGACTGTCCCTACATATCAAGTCAAGCACGCTTAAATGTAGAGTTCTTATGTTATGAGCTACCAAAAAGTAGATGCACCTTGTTGGTATAGGTAATACCTATTAAATCATTTTAAGTTACCCTCAACTGTACAATCCCATACCTACACAGCTTCTTGATCCCTCTCGTTCAGGTGTGTATTCGATTCATTCATGTACGCCTCCCGCTAGAAGCTTGCCAGGAGCCGTTCCTTATCCGTGCCTCACTGTACCTACGATTACTCCCCGCCCTCGTCAGCGCCTAGTGTTACAAGTTTCATAAGTTTTTCTTTCGTTCATTTACTTTTAAATGTTCCAAACCAAGGAAGAGAGCAACATAATACTCTTTTCCATTGGCGCATATTCAATCTATCCATGTGTGTGTGCCAAACATATGCTTAATGAGAGAAAGAAAAATAACTATAGGTATGATATACCTGTAAGTGATATAATATGAAAAGAATAATTGATTATAAAAAATATTAACAATATTTTTGGAGTGGAGAAGTCTTCACCAATCAATTAATACTCAAAAGTTTTTATATTATTATTTAATTACAAATTAGTATGAATAATAAGTTTGCTAAATTTTATAACATCTTCATTGTTATTTATAAATTTTAATTATCGAATTCATCAAGATAAATATAAAATGGTTATTTTAATTTATCACAATAAATTTATCTTAAATTTATATATATATATATATATATATATATATATATATTAAAACAACCAATGTTAGCATTACTTGTCTTTCTTTTTTAATTGTTTGTCAAATACAATTAATTAAGAATATTTCAGTCTAAAAATAATTAATATAAGAAATATTATAAATTGTTTTTATAAAATGAAACTAACCCCACTTATAATTTGTGTTTTATAAATAATAGAAAAGATAATAATAATTACTTAAAAGTTATATTTATTATGATTTTTTATTGATTAATAATGTAAATATTTTTTTATAAATAAAACAAATTATATGAAATTGATTGATTATGCAAAACGCAACCTTTTTTTTTTAACTCAGCAACTTTTCTTGGTGAAGATTAAATTTTAATATTTAGCGTGAGAAACCTAGGATCACTTGATCCTATCCTGTGAAAATTTTTATTTAGTACATTAAAATAATTAAATTCAGTGGGGAAACAAAATAAATGGAGGTAGCCGAGTAGTCCAGTGTCCAATAAAATAAATTGTATTGCTAGCGTAGGAGAAGTGAAAGCCAATAAAATAATATATGGAATTATATGAAAACAATGAAAAATTAAAAATGAAAATGAATGATGGAAAGTGAGGTGGAAAGAGAAAAAGTGCTATGTCATCCAACATCCGTTGTTTTCTTTTAATATGATAAAGGGATATTGGTATTAATAGAGATGAAGTACTTTTGTCATTAGATCAAACATTGATATCAATTGATGGAAAATATAGGAATCTTAATAATACATTTTTATATATATTTTATTTAAATATTTTTTATTTTTGATTGGAATTTTTTAAGAATTTAAAAAATTACGAATCAAGTTTATTTAATATAAAGTGAGAATTATATTATTTCATAAATTTTAGTTCATAATATAAAAACATACTTAAAAGGAAGTATATATTGAATCGTGTATTAAATGTGTTGTTGACATTTTTCATCAAAAAATAGATTGAGTATCTGACTTCATTTGTTTTTAGTTTTAGTTCTCGTATATTTTTTTTTTAAAACAAACAATTCTTGTTATCAGAAGAATTCATGGTTCAATTTAGACTAATTTTAATTTTTAAGTAAAAAAAACCCAATCCGATTATAAATAAATATTGCAGTTCAATTTTGGATAATTTTAAATATAATATTAAATTTGATTCACTTTATCTTGATTAAAATTAATTTAGATTAATTTAATTTAGTTTTTATATATTTGTTTCTAAGCACGTAGTTAATATTAAATAAAGCTTGTACCAGAAAATATTAAATAATCTAAAATGCTCAATGATATAATGAAGATTGATTTAAAGTATTAAGTATGACATCTAAATTATAATATTAATCAAAATATATTGAAATTTGTTAAAAAATAAATATTAAAATAACTCAATATATTGATGATTGGTTTAAGTGATACATGGTTAATTCTCCTTAATTGAAGTCTTGAATTCAACTTATGTGCATGAAAAAAAAAATCATATTTGAAGAATTTATTTTACCATGTTGTAAACGTTCGCAACTATATATATATAAAAAAAATTCCAAATATGATACTGATTACTTCATACGTCTAGTATAAACGGAAACTCATACACATCCCAATATTGAAACGCAAGATATGATACTTGTACTTGGAGTATAAATCAAAACTAATACATATCCCATTAAAACACAAGTAAGATAATGAAATTATGAAAAAAATGTTATAATTTTATAAATTTCCGCTTAATACAAATATGAGTTGCAATATAATTTCATAATCAAAATTATGTATGTAAAATACATTATAATACATCCTATATTATTTAAATAAAAAAAATTATTTTTTTATCATTATTATTATTTTTAGTCATTTTAATATATCTATTTGCTTTTTAGTCTTTATAATATTTTGTTCATTTTGTATATTAGTCCTTTTAAAAATATGTAATAGGAACTAATAAAAAATTAACTACATATTTTAGGAACTAATTAGCTTAGCATCTCGAGTTCTGAATGAGTATTAAATTTATAATTTATAAATTTTTTATATATTATAACTTTTTAATGTATTTATATATTATATTTTAATTAATAGAAATATATTAAGAAAAACGATGTTAGATAACAAATGATGAGCTATTAAAAACGAGCAAATATGATGTTGGAAAGAAAGAGAAATTTGGTGGGGGAAAAAACCCAGTTCTGTATTATTCTGACTTAGACTTTGAAAATATTTATAATACAAGAGTAGTAAAAGAGGTGTGGAAATCTAGCGTGTTTGGATGTCCAATGTTCCTTCTTGCTTAGAAGTCAAGACCGTTAAGAACGCGCTTCGACTATGGAACAAAACTTGCTTCGGGGATATTCATCAAAGTATTAACGACGCCATGAACACGCTTGAATCTGTCCAACTTAACATGAACACAAGCATGCAAACTGATTATCTAATTAACCAGAAGATAATGGCGCAACACAACCTTCGAAGAGCTCTAAAAATCCAGTGTGATTTTTGGAAAGAAAAGTCTAGGATAAACTGGCATCTGAATGCTGACAGAAATAAAACCTTTCATAAGATGACACGTATTAACACTTGAAAAATAATATAAGGGTGAGTCCTAATAACGATAAAATTTGTGTCTTAATGATTTGTTGATTATGGATTCAAATTCGAAAATCATCTCTTTCCATATTGGAGAATAAGGTAGGTTGTGTGGGTGATTGGCAATGGGAAAAGTATTCATTTTTGGACCCAAAGGTGGGCCTCCCTTCAATTTATGAATTTTCAAAGCTCAAGGCTTTTAACATTTTCTGCCATTTGAGAAAGATGTAGGTCATACAGCATGTTAGATGGAATCCCCCAATACTTGGATGGGTCAAATGCAATACGGTCGGGGCTACTAAAGTTCTGGTGGTATCTTTAGGAATCACCACACAAGTATAATGGGTTGCTTTGCTTCATCTCTAGGTGTCAATCACGCGTTGTTTGCAGAAAGTTTTGCAGCAATTATAGCTATTGAGACTGCCTGCTAGAAGGGATGGAGGAATTTGTGGTTGGAGTGTGATTCAATGCTGGTGGTGCAAGCTTTTAAGAATGAGAATAGTGTCGTGGACCTTGAGGAACTGATGGAAGAATGCTGTCATCAAGACTAGACATATGAACTTAGTTGTTGGACACATATACATTGAGGTACCAGCATCTTTAGGAGTAGATATCAAATTTAAATTTTAAACTATTTTTTGATACACCTTATAATATCATATAAGATTGAAAATTTCTCAAGATTTCTATAATTGTTTTCTTTAATAGTAGATTTCATTTTGAGATCTTAGGGAGAGAGAAAAATGAAAAAAATTTATTCTTTTTTGAACAATGTGTAGATCTTGAGGAATCTTTTACTAGAACTCATTTTTCATGTTAGAAATCTCTTCACCTCCTTTATTGAAAAATCTGATGAAAATCAAATCTTGAATTCAAGATTTTTACTCAAGATCTAGTATTAAAGATGCTGTTATGGATGTAGGTTAACATCAAATAGGAAAAGTGGAATATTGAATACTAGAAAGTATACATTTTTTTATTATGATTAGTAATATTAAAAAGTGGAATAAAAATATAAATGAAATTATTGTTAATAAAAGGAAAAAAAATGCTAAGATGGGAGGTCTAATTTTAAAGAAAAATATTTATTTTTAAACACATATTAATTAATATTGTGGTTATTTTTTTGTTTGTTTCAACTTAAACTTTTAATAGTATGTAAATGTTTTAGAGACTTTCTTTATATGGAAATTTAATGTAAGTCACTTAAAATCATACTAATGACTTTGAGATTGATTTTATGTCAATGCTAAATTAAAATTTATATTTCTTCAACATTGTAAATAGAAGCATATGAATGCAAAGTGCACTAGATATAAACTAGAAAAGTTCAAGGATAAATTTAGACATGAAAAGTATAAAGATGATTTATTCTTTAGAGTTTCACTCATAAAAGAGTTGATAACAAGGATTGATCTTGGTGTGGATACACGTAAAGTATTTACACTATTGAAGAAATTTTTTGTTACTTCGAGAACACATATCCGAATACACAAATATATTTTTCTCTATTTATTATGTGTTGTATATTTTAAATGCAAAATAGATGATAATTTTCTACTAAGTATTAGGAATACTTCTATATAACTATCATAACTTTCTATCAAAGGTGACTTGTGACTTCATTTTTACTTTACCACTAATCTTTCTTGTCATCCATGTTGTTTTCTTATTTTAAATGAAATTATCAACAGAAAGAATATAAATTAGTTAATTGAGAATCATATATGAATTATTATAATTTTTTATATTTTTTTTATCGACTATAAACCTTTTGATGCTTATTTTTTATTCCTACCAATTATAAAAAATTCTCAAGTCATAACATATTAATTCAAAGTCAGACAGATTTGACTCATAAATGGTGAGATAAATTATATTTAATACTAGCTACATTACTGTTGTTTCTTATTTTACTTTTTAATGTCATTTGTTTATAATTTGATGGCCAAATTAATATTTTATTTTAATATAATATATATTTTAGAAGGAAACAAAAAAAGATGGTAACCTCACGCAAACACTATTAGAACTTAGAAGGTAAGCGTTTTGTATATATGTACGTTGTTCAACGTACGGTTTGGTTTTGGTTCTCAAGACTTGGAAAATTTATACCTCTATTAAATAAGACTCTGTGATAATATGACCACTGCCATGAAAATCACAAGCCAACGAGTCGACATTAAAATGTTACTACTACTGCCATGAAAATAAGACTCTGTGATAATATGTATATTATAGACCTTTTCATACCCTTTTGCCGAAAAGGATATGTTGATTGAATAATTCAAATGAAAAGGAAAGCAAGTTTCAAAATTCAACCAATAGGATGATATGTACCAAAAAACACTTCCAACAAATTCGAAATGATTGTTGCTATAATAAGCTTATTATGGTGTTTAGTTATCTAGACATTATGTGATCTTTGAGGTTTGAACAATTCCTTTTAATCCATCCCTATTCTCTTTAAGGCTTCTCCATTTCCTACAGCATTTTGTCGTAAAGGTCACTGATGGATAGGGACATTCATTAAAGGAGAGTTTTCTGTAATGATTTTTCTGAGATATATCTATATATAACTGGTTGAACCCTGTACGTGGGTATTAAAAACTTTTGGACTTATAGCATTAATTTCATGGTTGTTTTTGTCAATAGAGTTTCAATCAATTACTACGTATAGCATTAGCGGGTTGCATAGATCACATTTATGGCAAAAAACGCACAAAAGCTAAGTTAGTTAAAAAGATAAAATAATTTTTAACTAAAAGTTGTTATTTAAAAGTGTTAAATTATCTTATTGAATTGATCTTCTTATAAAACTAGTTGATAAATTTTAAATGATACAAAAGGTCAGGTTGCTGTATTTTAAAAAATTGAAATAAATAATGAATTTAATCAAATGTAATGATAGACGAAGAACAATTTCATATTATGCATAGTAATATTATTCATAATGAATCAAAATTAAGTTCTAATATATATATATATATATATTTCAAATACTTGTAACTATAATGTTTTCTGCTTCAGTTAGTGATAGAATTTTGTTGTTAGGTGTTGACAACAAATTAAAAAAATTATACTTTGTTTTTGGGTTAAATTCACAATAATTCGGTTTCATTCTCCATGCCTAATGTGAAAGTGAGTTACCTGTCATAATGACAAATTTGTCTTCAAGGCTAGTTCAGCCATTTGGTTTTGACTCGGTTGCAACAAGCTTGTCACCATTTTTGTTAGCAAACATTTGCAAATTGGAATATAAAAAGAAGGGATCAAGTTATTTTTGAGGAGATTATTCTCTTTAATAATTTTTTTGTACAAATTAAATTTTATTAGTTCAGTTGTTAAATATTTTGATAATACCTATAATTATTTTCTCTCTAATCTCTCTAATCTCTATTCCTTCCTAGAAACTTTACAGTCTAAACCTCCTCACCTCTCACTCTCATGCTTAACTTTGAACAAACCAAAAATTATCAACACGCTCTTTAATTTTCCATTATGTTTATTCTTTTATATTCTTTTGGAATATAAAAGACTCTGTCAAACTAAAAAAGGTCATGAAATTCATAAAATCCAAGTAGGCTTGAATATTTTTCTGGTCTAGGTAAATTAGTGTTTTTTTTTCTTCCAAAAGTCTATTTTCCTAATTTTAGATTCTGTTAGTTGGGATTTTTCCATTTTTGGTATTGTAAGTTTTTTTTATTCATTTTTAATCTTTTTAAATTTGTGTTTTTTAATTTTAGTCATTTTAAGATTCTAATTTTTCATTTATAATTTCTATAAATTAACGCTTAAAAAATCAAAAATAAAATAACGCAAACTTAAAAAAAAACATATTTAATTCAATCCAAGTATAAGAAATACTGTAACATGACCATCGATGCAGACAAAGATATTTATTACAAATTAAAAGAAAATATAGTCATCAGGCTCTCGTAGCTCAGTTGGTTAGAGCACCCGTTTAGTAAGCGGGAGGTCTTGAGTTCGACTCTCAACGAGAGCAATACTGTTCTTTTTCTTTTCTCATTTTTTTTAATAGATTTTCTATTTTTCTATTTTTTTTCATCCATGGAAAAGGGTTTACATAAACCCTTGGTTGGTTGTTGGTGTTTCTGTGCAGCAGCGAAAATGTCAGGGAAAGGACCTGGTCTCTTCTCTGAGATCGGCAAGAGAGGCAGAGGTAAAAGAACTATCTCTCTCATTCTCTCTCTCTTTTTTTTTTTTTCACTTCTTATTATATGCTGTTTTCTTAACTAATCAAATTCCGATTTCACTTTTGCAGATATCCTCACGAAGGATTACAACTCCGATCAGAGATTCACCATCTCCTCCTCCACCAACTCCGGTCTCGTGCGTTCACTTTCCGATCCCTGTTTTTCTCTCCTTTATTATTCGCTATTTATTTGTTTCGTTCCGAAATCATTTTCCAATAACTCTAATTACGTCATTCATTTGCAACCGAAGAAAAGTCTGGTGTGTTAGGTTTTGTTTCGATAAATTTCTGCTTGAGTACTTATAACATAAGAAAGTAAAATGAATTGAACCTATCTTTTAAGCTGAAATCAACTTATACTCTTCAATTTTCGAAGAAGTTAGATGAGAGAAGTTTTGCCAAAGTTAAGTGCATAAATTGATTTTAACTTATAGGACAAGTTCATTTTGTTTTACCTTCTCTTTTAAGTGTTTTTTTTGAAGAATTTTATGTAAACATTACATTCATTTGATAATTCATTTCCATTTGTTGGAGACAAGTAGTAATTGTAAGTTGTTACCTGTCACGAGTTCAGGACCTGAAGTCAACACTGGTGAAGAGTAGAGGACTTTCCTCTGGTGATGTGACTGCGGAATTTAAGTATAAGAACAAAGCAGTTAATGTCAAAGTTGATACTGAATCAAATGTATTAATTTACCTCTCCTTTTTCCCTCTATATCTTCTTCCATTTCATATATTTGAAACTAAATGTTTTCTGCTTCTGTTAGTCTCAGTAATTGAATTTTGTTGTTTAGGTGTTGACGACATTCACTGTCTCTGATGTTGTGCCATCTGCGAAAACCATTGCTTCTATTTGTCTGCCTGATTACAGTTCTGGCAAGGTACTGAGATTGTCTTGGGATATAAGATTGGAATATTGGATTGAAGTTTGTTATCTTGGACATATAGTTATATGTTTTTGATGTAGGTTGAGGTTCAGTATCGTCATGATCATGTGGCTTTTACTCTCGGTGTTGGTTTAGACCGCTCCCCTGTTATTGATTTTTCTGGGACGATGGGTACTCCCAGCATTGCCTTTGGAGCAGAAACCAGCTACTCCACAAGTGTTGGCAAGTTTACGAAATACAACGCGGGTCTGTGCTTGAAAATGCCAAGTTCCAATGCTTCAGTAATTTTGTAAGTAGTTGAATGTTTTTAATTGCAGATGTTAGATTAGTACATCAAATGCATATTTGCAAAGCCAAGTATTTATGGATGGAATGGTTTATTGTTTTTGGATGAAACTGGGATGTTCTTCCTGTAACAATTTTTAGATTTTTTTTTTCTTTTTTCTTTTTCATGAGAGTATAGCAACACACTTTCTAATATATTCTTCTAACAACTCATTCTCTATCATTGGTTAACATTTTGTGGAAACTTCAAAATCACGAAAATAATGAGTGAAGACTTGTCAATAATAGGAGAGAGACTTAATTTTGTAATTTTCAATAAATTTTAGCCAATAAGGAAAATTGTGTTAGAGAGTGTATTGTTAGGATTTTCCTTTTTCATGAAGGTGTTTTAAGACATTGTTGACTCTGGAAGAGTTGTTGAATGACTGTTACTTGCATTGGTTGTGTTGAGATACACCCTTGTTGGTTTAAACCACTCCCCAGCTATTGATTTTCTGAGACGATGGGTACTCCCAGCATTGTCTTTGGAGCACAGACCAGCTTCTCTACAAGTATTGGCAAGTTTATGAAATACAAAGTTGGTCTGTGCTCGAAAAAGCCAAGTTCCAAATGCTTCAGTAATTTTGCAAGTAGTTGAATTTTTGTAACGTCAAGTGTTTCTAATTGTCAGATGTTAAATTAGTATTTTGAATGCATATTTGCAGAACCAAGTAATTATTGATGGAATAATAAATTTGTTTTTGGAATGAAACTGGGATGTTCTTTCTATAACAATTTTTAGATATTTTCTTTTCTTTTCACCAGAGTGGAGCAACACACTTTCTAATACATTTCTTCTAAATCATTATCTATTATTGGTTAAATTTTTGTGGAAACTTCAAAATCATGAAGATCATGAGTGAAGACTCGTTAAAAAGGATTGAAACTTACTTAATTTTGTAATTTCCAACAAATTTTTGCCAATAATGAAAAATGTGTCAGAGAGTGTATTGTTAACATTTTTCTTTTTCATGAAGGTGATTTAAGACTTTGTTGACTCTGGAAAAGTTATTGAATGACTGTTACTTGCATTGGTTGTGTTGAGATGCACCCTACAATTTGAGGGCATAAATTAGTGTGCAATGTCAGTGTTGGCAAATTTATGTTTTGGTATATAATAGTATACTTTTCATATTTTAAGAGGTGATAAGGGAGACTCCATGAAGGTGTCATATTTACACCAGCTAGAAAGATTGAATGGGGGAGCCGTTGTGGGAGAGATTAGCAGAAGGTTCTCTACAAATGAGAACACATTGACAGTTGGATGTACATATGTGGTTGATTCTCAGACAGTTTTGAAGGCAAAGCTGAACAACCACGGCAACCTTGGGGCCTTATTGCAGCATGAGCTAACACGTAAGTCATTCTTGACAATCTCGAGCGCTTTTGAAACAAAGGATTTGGACAAGAGTCCCAAGTTTGGTTTCACACTATTGCTCAAGCCTTAATGGATTCATAAGTTGAGTTAATATATTAAGTTATATTGTCACACCTTCCTTCAATTAAGTTCAATGAAAGGAAGAAAGTTGAGAAAATTGATATAGATTATTGATGTATCTTGAGATTAGAAAGGTATTGTCACTAGGAATGAATCTAAATTTTTTATGGCATCTGATTCAAAACTAGTTGTTCGAAACAAATAAAGCAATTATTTATCCTGATCTTCTGATTATTGTCTGAAGTTTATGAATTTTGTGTTGAGCATGTTTACTTTTCCGTATGTTGCATAAGTCATGCACACTTAACTGTATATATTTGAAGGGTATCCCTTGTTAGCTAATACCAATGAGTCAATGACATAAGATCAGAGGTTATGTTTAAATTCTTTTGAAGAGAAATTTAATGCCAGTAATTCGAATTTACAACAAATCAAGTATGTGAGCTGCATCACCATCTCCCATCGACATAAAATATCACATCCTTTTAACCCTGACCCTATTATGGACTGTTTTGGTGGGAAATCCACTCTGCTGTAGTCCAGGCACGATTATAAACATTAACAAACTTCTTGAAGCGATTTGTGCCGATTGAAGTTGTGTAAGCATATTGCCCTTAATATATTGACATGATAGTTCTTATATAAGAACGGTTGCATGTATAAGCTACCGGTTCTTAATATATCTTAAGAATTGCAAGACAGTTGTAGGCCTTATTTCAAGTTTTTAAAGATTGTGCTATTGGTGAGAATGTTTGTTAGAGTTCTTAAGTCTCATGTGAACTGTAAGACCTATCAAAAGTGAGTTAAGCAACTTCAACATAATTGCACTAATGGAGATAATGTTATAGTCCTCATCGATTATCATTTCTTTTAGGGAGAATTCTGTAAAAGAACTAAAGAATATCTTTAAACAAAGGATTCTTAAGGTGGGCATAAGTTAAATAATAAATAAGTTAAAAAAGTCACCGGGCTCCATAACCATAATTTCTGTGGTTGAAAGTGGACTCGAGAAAGAAGACCTTCTAGAGTCAAGGTAGTCGACGCGTAGGGGACTCGGCTGGAGCCCAGAAGTCTGCAAGCTACATGATAATATGTAACGTATTAAAACTCAATTACAACTTTCATTCATTAGTTTATATGGAAAATCATAATTCTATTTCTTCATACTATACAAATATAGTAGTTAAAATTTTGATTAAAAAGTTCATTATAAGAATTTCACTTTACCCTTTAGTTTCATTTTTATGATTTAAATATGTCTCCCCTCTCAAATTTAGGTTACTTTTATTTTTTTCCCCAAATTTAAATTTTTTTTTTAGTTTTTGAATTTCAAAAATTATTCTTTTGTGTCTCCATGGAAAAAACTTTCAATCACTCCAAAATTAACGAGATTTTATATAGAGAGACCGAAAAGAACTATTTTTGAAATTGGGAGACAAAAATAATTCAGGAGACTAAAAACTAAAGTGACTTAAATTTAAGGAAAAAAATATATTTAATTTTTTACTCCTAAATCCTTTTATAACTTACCAAATTAGTCTTCGCCTCTTTTTTTTCGTTCTAAATTATTGATATCAATTGTGCATTTATATGATATAAATCCTAAAAAAAAAATAAAACAACTTTAACTAGGAGTTTGAAAATGTGTAAAGACTGAAATATTATATTTACTAGAATAAAATGTGCTGGTTATGCTAACAAATAAAAAATTTGCCGTTGGGTAGTTTCTGACCACAGTAGATAGTACCATCTATGAACTCGTCGTCAAGCTAAAAAATGTCAAAGTCAACTTGCTTATCTCTTTTTTAAATATTAAGTTTTTATTAAAATGAAATGTTAATTTAGTTTAATTTAAATATTATCACATAAGAGATACATGTTAACATAATGTTTAAAATTTAAGTGAATGTTTGAATTAAAGTTTGTAAATATGAGATTGAATCAAAAAGTGCTTTGTAAATTTAAGTTTGATAAAAAAAAATGAGTTTACGATGATGTGATTTATTTTTAAATATTTTTTATTCAAAAGTATATAGATAAAAAAAAATTTGTTTGAATAAATATTAATTAAAAATATACTTTTATTTGATGTTGCTCCTGCATATACACTGTCAACGAAAAAATGAACTTTCAAAAGCAATCCATATATTGCTTTCAACATTGAAACTCGGTTTAGTATCTAACTTAAGTCGACTAATGTTAGTAATCACTTTTAATAGAATTAGTTTAAATGTGCTAATATAAGAAATAATTTAAAATTAACATTTTTATTTTCTAATTGTATAGAAAATACATATAATGTCAATTTATTTAATCTTATTTATTTATTAAAATAAATATTTATTTTAATAAGATAAGTAACTTTCTATTTTTAATATGTTTGTTTAAACTGTTTTTGTTTTAAAAAATATTTTTTAATTTATTTTAAGAAACAAATTCCATTTATTTCTTAAAAATACTTATTGTAATTTTTTTAAAAATTTAAACAAATTGATTCATAATGGATCAATCCAATGAACTTGTAACCCGTATAAGAACAACCCCAGCCAACAATTTAGAAGTTAAAACTGTATGTCATATGTATTAAGCGTTACATTTGGTAGCCGAGACCTCAAGTGGAGTCATGACAATTATGGTTCGTTTGGTACAGTGGATTTCGGACGGATAAATCGAGGAAGGAAAGAAAAATGACAAAAGTTTCCTCCTTTCATTTGGGGTGTTGGGAAAGAATGGGTTCCACTAGTGTTTTATAATCTCTCTTTATTTGGTAAGGTAAAGGAAAAAAACAAAAGAAAGGATGTCATTTTTATATAATAATAAAAGTACTGATATTTATATTATATTTCATTTTTATTTAAAATATTTATGCTATTTTACACAAATAGTGTCTCTTTCTTTTTATTCTTTTATATAAACAACAAGAAGAAAAAAATATTTTTCTTTTCTTTTATTTTATTGACTAATCTATTCAATAAGATTATTCAAACAAATACAATATTTAATATTTGAAGGAAAAATATGTTTATGCCTATTTACAAAAATAAGGAAGATATTAAGAATTATTTTAATTATAGGGGCATCAAGCTAATGAGTCATATTATGAAGTTGTGGGAGAGAGTTATTGAATATCGTCTAAGGAGGAAGACCAAGATTTTCGTAAATCAATTTGGATTTATGCCTAGAAAATGTACCATGGAAACTATTTTCTTGATGTGAGAATTAATAGAAATGTACAAGGAAAAGAAGAAAGACTTACATATGGTGTTCATAGATCTTGATAAAATATATGATGGGGTCCCAAGATAAGTCTTATGATAGACTCCTAAAAAAAAGTAGCATTAAAGTATGTTAATGCAATCAAGGATATGTATGATGAGATCACCACATGTGTGAAAGTTTGTAATGGAACATCAAGGTATTTCCTAATCACGATAGGTGTTTACCAAGGTTCAGCTCTTAGTCCTTATCTCTTTGTGTTAGTGATGAATAAACTAACGAGAGATATTCAAGAGGAAGTGTCGTGGTGTATGTTTTTTGCAGATGATATCGTGCTTATTGATGAGACAAAAGATGGTGTTAATAGGAAATTGGAATTGTGGAGAAATACTTTGGAGTCTAAAGAATTTACGATAAACAAGAGCAAGATGGAGTATATGAAGTGTGAGTTTTCGCGGGTAAGAGATGGTGATCAAGACACAGTGCATCTACGTGGTCAAGAGGTACCCAACAAAGATGTTTTTAGATACTTGAGATCATTTTTGCAAAAAGGTGGTGAAATTGATGATGATGT
This sequence comes from Glycine tomentella, assembly GCA_007407185.1. Classification (NCBI taxonomy): domain Eukaryota; kingdom Viridiplantae; phylum Streptophyta; class Magnoliopsida; order Fabales; family Fabaceae; genus Glycine; species Glycine tomentella. The sequence goes on along the minus strand of PYAF01006013.1, from coordinate 2,109,981 downwards.
AAATCATAGAATCAAAGTAGGGTGAATGAAATGACAGAGTGCATCGGATTTTTGTGTGATTGCAAAATTTCCCTTAAACTAAAAGGAAAATTTTATAGAACAATTGTAAGACCGACAATGTTATATGGAGCAGAATGTTTGATAGAACATAGATAACATGAGCATAAAATAAGAGTAGCAGAAATGAGGATGTTAAGGTGAATGTGTGGTTATACGAAGATGGATAAGATAATAAATGAAGATATTCGACGAAAGGTATCAATGGTACCGGTATGTGAAAAGATGAAGGAGCAAAGATTAAGGTGGTTTGGACACGTCATGAGACAACCACTGGATGTTCTCGTAAGAACAAAAGTTTGTTACCAAGAGCTCGATACAAAGAGAGGTAGAGGTTGACCAAAACTTACTTGGTGAAAGGTAGTTAAACAAGATCTAATAGAATGAGATATAGATTGACGAATGATATGTCTTAGGACAGAGTGGAAAAAAATTATAAGTTTGGTAAGGGGTTAAATCTATTAGTAATTCTATGTTTTAGTCATTCTCTTTTTTAATTATTTTCCTCTTCTTTTATTCTCCTTTCATCCCTCTTTTATTTTAGTTTATTTTTTCATCTTTTTTCCACTTTTTCTTTCCCTTTTCTTTTCTCTTTCTTTGTCTTATTTTCGATTTATCATTGGATTCATCTATCACTGATCCCAATTAATTTGGTTTAAAAGTGCCATTGATTGATATTGACGTTGATGATGATATTTTCTCTTTTGTTATACAACCTTAAAAAGTTATCTGGTTTTTTTTTCTTCTATTTCCTAAACTAAACATAACGTAATATAATCCAAAAATTGGAGAAATTTTAAGATAAATACAACAGAAAACGTTTTGATTATAAGCTCGATGATAGCTTTCAATTCGGTATAAAGTTCAGATGTTCTAGAAGATAATTTTCCACAACAAAGAAGACAGAATATGACGCGGTTGATTGGTTGTTTTAGTTGTTGTTATCTTTCTATTCTCCACAAAGTAAACAATACAAAAAATATACTCAGTCAACAAGTCATTCGATGGAAGTTATCGTGATGTTTTAGATTGCAGCTTGCAAGTCCCTCTCTGCAGATCATGAAAGCCATGCCTCTGTCGGTATCAACATAATCGATTCTGAATTTCTGATTACCAGCAAGTACCCATTTTTTTTCCTTCCCCAAAGACAATTGAGTTGCAACTTGCAAATAAAAAGTATAGATATTTAATAGGTATATAAACCTTAAAATGTTTTGAGCAGCGTATTACCTCCGTAATATGCAGCAAAAATGTAATAAATAAAACGAAAAAATTAATCATTATAATTGTATGTTATTATGTGTTGTTAGGTTACGTTAGGGCAAATTAGACACGCAAAAGAAATAAAGGCAATAGGGCATGTTTTTCACAAATTTCGGTGGAGTTGTTAATCCTTTATTATGGTAGGAAGTTGCTAAATCAAAATTTGATGAGGTAGGATTTTCAATTAAGTTTGCATTATTGTAGAAAGTACACTTTTTTTCTTTGTTCTACTTCTAATAAACTCTATCCTGCCCAAACAACACTTTTTTTTTATAGATAAAAATTGAAGACATGTATAACAAATGTACAATAAGTCAATAACTCTATCATACTGTATTTAATCAATTAAATCTCCTCGATTCTGTCTAAGAATTATAGTTCAGTAAACCCCTTTTTGTGATTAAGAATCGTACAGGATACAAATGTAACAAATCCCTCAACAAATGCCAATAGACAGGGTATTTACTTTAGGACAAAATTCCATTACAAAATTTATGACACAAAGAAATCATTAGATATGCAAAAACAAAAAGAACTGGATCAACTCCTAACACAATCCCAACACCTGCACACAACAACCCCAAAAACCAGAAGAAACACAACAACAAAAAAAACTCTATCACACTGAAGCATACAGCTTTGGAACAAAAGAAAACCACTTGAAACCACAGCTACATTTGAGAGGCAAAGAGGGGCACCTTGGAAGCCAATGCCAAGTCCTCCTAGAAACCAAGTAATACAAAATCTCTGGCCAAGTGTAGCAGCAAATGCAGATCATCCCTTCATGCCAAAAGCAATAAACATGCTCATAGTTATGGTAACACACTGACACAAACTTCCTACACATAAGATCAGGCAAACTTTGAACTTCCACCCAATAATTCCCATCACCACCCAATTCCCACAACTTGAGGCTCCTTGAGATTCCATTGCTCCCAACCCCACCAACCAAGTACAATTTTCCCTTTCCATCACTCACCAATCGAACAAAAGTGAGGTGATGACTCGGTAACTCCCAAACGGGTCTCTCCCACCTTCCACTCTTCAAATCAAACATCACCACAGAAAACGGTTCTGGGGTGGCAAAATACAAACCCCCATTGAACAAAACACCTTGTTGCTGATGGTTGTCACCGAGAACCGGACCAAAACCGTGAAAACGTTTCCAAGTTTGAACCTTTGAGTCATAAACAAAGGCACAGTTTGAGGCAGCCTCAGAAAATAGAACAAATATGGTGTACCCAGTTGGGGTGGTGACAAAAGTGAGATGCTCCAAGTGAAGAGAGAAACTTGGGTATTGAATCTTTCTAGATGACTTGGCCAAAAGGTTGCACACGAGCAAGGAATATGATGTGGAATCAGATAGGCAAAAGAGGCCACCAGAGGAGACAAGAGTGGTGAAAGAAGGAAAAGAGTGGAACGAATCAGAGAGTGAGAGAGAGAAATTGCGCCACGTGCCGAGTGTGCAATCGTAGAGAGGGAAGTGGCGGTGGAATTGAGGGTGTGAGAGTAAGAGGAATGAAGAGAAGGGTGAAGAAGAAGTCGGAGAAGAGTGTTTCGAAATGAAAGAAGGAGAGAATATGAGAGACCAGAAACCTTTGCAAGTGGATCTTAGGTTCAAGAAGGTTTTGAGAGGAAGAAAAGAGAGTATGTATTCGAGGATTTCGGGTGGCAATTTGCTCCAAATTATGGGATCCATGAAATGTGATGATGATGACAATGGAATCGCAGGGGAATAGCAATAAGAATAACTCATGGTGATGTCTTTGTTCTTATTCATCATCGGAGTTTACAAAGGTGTGTGCTGTTATCTTGGGTTTGGTTTTATTGTGTTTTGATGGAATGAATGGTTGGATATGGTGTTTGTTTCATCAGAAAATGAGAACAAAGATGGAAACAGATCGAGGGAATTGGAATTGACTCAAAAAATTTAATTTTTATTTTTGGTATGGAAGGGTGAAGGTGTTGCGTTGCAACCTTTGCCCACAGAAAGTGCTATAAAACAACGCTGAACATATATGATGGAAAGAAAGAAAACCAACAAACCATTGACTTGACTTGCTTGTTTTCAAAGATAAGAACACCGAAAATGGAATAGTTCCTAACTCTATACTTCAATTTCCAAGGAGATTTTATTGTTGAAGAAAGAAGTCACGAATATCAATAATCAGTATTTTTTATTAAATTATATTATTTATCATACTTATATTTTTTTTCTGTAAAAAATATCAAATAAATGTCAATAACATATAAGTGTAACTCATAAAATTTATACTCATCAATCTTTTGTTTTGTTGTTTGAGTCCTAATTTTAGTGATTTCTTGCTTTAATAAGAAAGATTTCATATCATTTATCAGTAATAATAGTTTGGAAGAATTTCTCTAAAAAAAAAAGTTTGAAAGAATTTGCAACTCATTTGCACTTGATCTTATCATAAAGGAATGGAAACTACCCTCATTCCATATTTAAGATGATTTTTTTTTGTACAGTTTAAGATAAGATTAATGTACGAAATTAAGGAATGTTTAATGAAAGTACAACATTATTGTATTTGGATTAAATATTTGATTTAATATTTCATTACTTGTAAAATTATATTATTATTATTAAATAAAAGTAAAAGTGGAAAAAATAACAAAACATTGAATTTATAAAAAAATCAATAATTTTGGGAAAATAAAAAAGAATAAAACATCAATATATATGAAATAGACATTGTAATATTATTTAATATACAACTTATTATCAAATTTTACTATAATAAATATTTTAATGCATCTTAATCTTTTAAGCATATCCATAGAGTTAAATTTTTTAGGAGAATATTGAGTTAAAATATGGAATTTCACTAATATGAATTTTTATAGTATCATGTAATATTGTATTCATACATCGCTAAGTTAATAGGTAATGAAGTAGGCGGTGATCATAATAATTAACTTCTTTAATAATGTTAACTAGGCATGGCAATGGGGTGGGCCAGGGGCGGTTTTTACTTATACCACTCCCGCCCCCACCCCTCAAAATCATCTCCGCCCCCGCCCCTGAAAATTGGCAGGGCTAAAAAAATTGCCCCCGTCCTCGCCCCCGTCGGGGTTCGGTTTTCCCCGCCCCCGAACACTTAAAAATTATTATTAAAAAATTATTTTTAAACAACAATCATAACATAAAATTTGATCACGCTAAGTCTCAAATGTATGTAATTACAATAAAATTTCAACATTAGATGTTTATTGCTGGAAAATAAAATTAATTATACTCCTAATTCTTGAATAAAATTAAGCCTTTATTCTAAGGTATTCCACATATATAAAAATATTTTTGTAAATAATTAAATATATCATGGCGGGGGCGGTTATCAGCATTACCAAAACCGCCCCCACCCCTGAATTCAACAGGCGGGGAAAAACCGAACCCGAACCCGAAATCGGTCAACTCGGTTTTTCCCTGTTGACATTGGGGCGGATTTGGACGGATGCCCACGGATGCGGGTCAAGTTGCCATGCCTAACATTAACGTATCTATATTGCTTAATATGGTGTAAAAAATTTTATCCTAAAATTAAATATAAATTAAATCCTTATTTATTTGCCAGTGACAACCCGATTTGGTATAGATATTATGATGTAGATAATAGATGTATTAAAAATGTGTTTGAAAAATTAAAAATGTATAGTATTCCTTGATTCCGGGATATTTGTTACTTTAGAACTTTACAAAAGAATTAAGAAAATCAATATTTTTCTTAAATTTTTAGAAGAAGAAAAATTATGTTGTAGATAATAGGAGTATCATTTAAAAAGATCATGACTTACGTAACTTTATATATGAAGATAATTTAATGATAATGTAAAATGATTTTATATAATAAATCTATCTCAAATAATAGTATATGAATTTTTTAAAAATTTAATAAATTTATTATTTTTGGTGATGCATAGAGTGTTTTTCGTTTTTTATGAATAGTAATATTAACGGCTTAGAAGAAAGTGCAGAGAAAGGTTAATAAATACTTTATAAAGT
>PYAF01006013.1:2046248-2104537 GCA_007407185.1 Glycine tomentella | reverse complement strand
GTCCTTCTTTTGTTTTTATTATCTCTATCTGGTTCTTAAATATTTTACATATTTATCATAAATAAGAGATAAATATAATAGTAGAGGTCATATTAGGAAGTTAAATATAATTTTAATATTAATGCGGATATTAATTACATTTCTTAATATGTGTATTATTTTTTAAAATACAAATAAAAAACAAAAGAAGGACGAAATTTAAAATAATTTCCATTATACTCACTTCACATTTACATTATGAATTTAACTAGAATTTAGTTATTCTGTAAATATTTTGTATACTACCATCAATTTGTAATTTGTCATATATATACAGAAGTAAGATTCTTGAATTTTGTAATATTTTTTAAATATATATATATATATATATATATATAAATATTTAAAATAATTTCCAAAAAATTGATAGCATGCAAATTTGTATACCAATAGTACATGAAAAAGACAACAAAAGGTTAGTTCACTTGGTAAGACACAAATTCATATCTAAAAAAGATATGGTTTCAATTCTCACTATTAATGTAAAACTTTTATTAGTGAATAATTTGTAAGTATTTTTGTAAGTGTTTATTAATCCTTCAAGGCGCTCAATCGTTGGTGAGTCTTTTTGAGACTCAACTCACTAAACTTTTGTGTACCAATAATAGTATATGAAAATCAAAATCCTATATTATTTGTTTTGTAATAAAATTATTAATTAAGGAAAAAATTCCTATATATTAAAAGTCAAAATATAGTTGATAAGACACGAATTCATATCTAAAAAAAAAGACGTAGATATGATTCCTATTATTGATATGAAGATCTTGTTGATAGATAATTTGTAAGTATCTCTATAAATGTTCATTAAATTTTGAAGCTGATCTTGATTTGAGTGAGTCTTTCAGATTCAACTCACCTAAATTTTTTGTATACCAATAATAGTATATGAAAACCAAACTCCTATATTGGTTTTGTAATGCAATGCATAATTTATAATAAGAATAATTAATTAAGGAAAATATATTTCTATTAAAAGTTAGAATATAATTGTAAATCTATTTAAATATTCCAGATAAATAAGTGATAATTAGTTTATTAGTTGAAAAAATTTTCTAAAGTAACAAATGTTTTGAGATAAACTGAAAGACTTACAGTTTTATAGTCAATCAAAATGATAAAACATGTGAAAATATCTTAAGTTTTCACTAATTAAAACTCCAAAGATTCTAATTACAATGATTAGAAGAAAAAAAAGATTTCATCTGATGTATAATACCAATATGTAGAGTATTTTCTTTGTATAATAATTGTGCTGATCAACTTTGTACCATCATGAAAATACTGGCGTCAAATAATCCTGAAATAGTAAATTATGCATAATTTATTCACACAGGTTTTTCTTTAATTCTGATTACAACAATCACCCAATAGAATTTAGACTGTTGCTGGCCCAGACCGCAAAGAAAAATACTGCTTGTTCCACGCGCGATATCTCTCCACACCCCCCCCCCCCCCCCCCCCCCCCCCCCCCCCCCCCCCCGCCCCCCCCTCTCTCCTTTTTTTAAGAAATTATTATATGGTTTAAAAGTATTTTATAGTTTCTCTGAGTTTTTATATGTCACATATTAAGTATTCTTAGAGGAATGTCAGTAGTACTTTCTTTAAAATTATTTTCACTGTTAACTAAAATTTATTAAAAATTATAAATTTTGATAAATTTTATTTCTTATTTAACTACTAATTGTTCTTATTTAAAAATGAGATTCATCATAATTTATAACAAATTTTGATCAATAGCAAAAAATATTAAAATGAAAGTGTTAGAAAGACTATTATTAATATTTCTCGAGTATTATTAATTTTTCTCGTAATTTAAAATCATGTGTGTATATATATATATATATATATATATATATATAGAGAGAGAGAGAGAGAGAGAGAGAGAGAGAGAGAGAGATTAATCAGGACTATATCATATAAAGTAGTGAGCCTTATTGTCATGCACATCGAACTTTTGTTAAATATAAATTTAATTAATTAGAAAGAAGATGAACTCTTTGATACAACATAACTAAATAAGAACTAGACATGAAAAATAGGCTGAGTCAAATAAGAGTTTTTTTTTTTTTTAAACAGGCTTGATTTGTTTATGAAAAATCAAGACTTAAATTTGATCTATTATTTGACATAGGTTTATTTTTAGACCTCACATCCTTTTGAAGGTTTGATTTGGCCTATTAATGTGTTTAATGGTCTATTTTATATTAATGTTTTTGAGATAGATATTAACTATCTCTAAATATGATAATCGACTAATAAACCAATGACAAAAAAGAAAATATAAAGTATAAAATTTAAAATAATTGTTACGCTAGACATAAGTCAAAGCTAGCTGAAAATAGGTAGGTTGGATTTTATAAGAGTAATATAATTTGTTTATGAAAAATGTTATTTGTACAACAATTTATATAATAATGTGTATAATAACATTTTTGTGTTTATCTCTCTCATACATATCATGGTAGACATGTCATTATGACAAGAAAAATAAATACAAAATATTATGTGGTATAAATTATTATATGTGTATCACCTCTTTATATTTATATGATATAAGTATTTTTAAGGTCTAATTTGATTGTCATGGTAACTTATTTTAAAAGTCCATTTTATGATAAGATTTTTAAGTTATTAATGTATTCTTGAATAAGTTTATTAGCATGACTTATGTAGTTCAACATGCTTAATATTTTAAAATATATATAATTTTAATAACTTATTAAAAATATAATAATTATAAAATATTATTTATATTTATTTAAATAGGTTATTCTATCAAGTATTTTGAATGTTTTAAATCTGATCTTTTTAATATAACAGACTTTTATAAAGCTTGCCTTGGTTTATTTTTTAAAAAAATCTAACCTAAGTTGACTTTATATAAACAAAGTCATAAGCTTCTGTTGGACAACATGGCCTAATAAGAATCCATTATTCCTCCAACACCAATCAAATTAATAAAAATTGCGGTAAGCCTTTCCTTGTTTATTCTATTGGTCACAAATATTTAAATAAGGTCCATTTTTATTTAGCTGCAGCATATATTTAAAGTAAAACTGTACATTGACCTATAAATGAAAAAGGATTCAGTATACTCAGATGTCTATCATTCAACATTTTGTTCATTCAAAAAAAAAAAAAAACCATTCAACATTTTGTAGGGTAAAGAACTTAAAATAATTTGTTAAGTAATACTTTTTTCATTAATTATAAGATTCAAATTCGAAGTGATGTTTGATTTTTTATAAGAAACAATATAAGGAAGGATAAAAGAGAACGAAAAAAATATCAGTGATCAGGTTTGATTAATTATTTTTTTTAAAAGAGATATTTTATTAAAATTACTTTTCAAAGAGTTTAATATATGTGGATTGTCGGTGTAAAAGTAACAAACTTAATTTATATAATGTTTTGTGATCTAATGACATTATATAAAACTTTTACATTGTTAGTGTATGTATTACTTCTTAAAAAAGTCTTTTATATATATATATATATATATATATATATAAAATAGTAGTGAGAGAAAAAGGATGTGAAAGTTTAAGGAAAAACAAAAGTAATAGAAAAATAAAATATAAAAGTAAAACATCTTAAAGATGATTGAGTCTAATGAAGGAGTTAATTTCCCGCAATGTAATAAATCAAGTTTTGAATCTTGATCACTGAAAGATGTATCTCACTTGGTGTTCGATCATGCGGATTTGGTTTCAAAAGATGGGTACTTGTAGGGGACCAAAAAAAAAAATTTTTGGTTTTCTGATTTTAAAAACTGAAAAGGAGATATTAACTTTTTAATAAAGAAGCACTTTTCAGAATTATATTTATTAAATATTTCATTTATTTTTCTGCTTTTAAAAAGAAAAAAACATACTTTATTCTCGAAAAAGAATTAAGTTGTATTAGGTAATCAACCGCTCATATATAAATGGAATAACTAACGTTGAACGTTTGAGCTTTCGCGATCGATAGATTCTTGCATGAAATATATTAACTCCATACACAATTTTATACGAGCTCCATTAACAAAGAATGAATTAATATATTAATTTAACAAGGCTCACAATTTTTTAACCATAACAAGTATCAAAAGAGTATAAAAGATAACAAAGAATATCGAAAGAGTCAATAACTCTATTCTTTATTATGAAAAAAATTGTATGTTTGTATTAGGTAATCAGACCAGCATCCCTAGACTTTTCGCAATTTGAATAGAATACCTAAACCGACAGTTAAAAGCTCTATACTTAAGCTTTCGGTAGATTCCATGCATGAAATGCTGGCTGACCCTGTGGCGGAGTTTGACCAGCAAAAACATTACTTAAAAAATAAAATTTATAGTTATTAAGTGGTAGAATTTTTTTTAATAATCATATATACTTATTTAATTAATTAGAATTAAAAATAAAATTTAATACTATCAAAAAATAAAATTTAACATTATTTAAAATTTGACATAGATTAAAAAATTTTTCCGACTCCGCCATTGAACTTACCTAATCAGTTAACATAGTCTTTTCAAGTACAAAAACTTATTAACATTTCATTGGTTGTTCAGGTTATCTCCAGCCCAAAAACAAAGTCTAGTCATTTAAAACACGCAAATTAATTCTAAAAAACTAACTTCTTTCACTAAATTATTTTTCAAGCACTAATTTCAAACCAAACCTTCAATCACGTAATTAAAAATAAGATTATCTGTGAATCATACAACACCACGACACCATGTTATATAATAAAGCTTATTGATCATTACTATTAGTCATTCTTAAACCGTGAAAGTCTCTCAATTCATTAAATAGGAATGTTATATTGGCCATAAATCAACCGCATGGTAAGAAGATATTGATTCTTCAAGTATCAAGCCTTTAATTACTTTTTCTTCCCTCCTCAGTATAATAACAACTCATTGCTATGTGAAGCACCAAGAAAAAAAAAAATAGAGAGGGAAGAGGAGAGGACTCACATTGATTATTAGAGAGTGGCGCAGGACATGTGGGGCATGAAGAGATGGTTCTTCAAGAGGCTTAGAAAGCAATCATTGAGGACAATGAAGCTTTTGAGGTCTGCAATCAAGGGGAAGAAGCTTTATTCGCCACTCTCCTTCATGGACTGTGATTTTTAAGCTTATGTCCGCGTTTGACACCTTTGTTTTGGTCTTCATGCTCTCTTTTTTCTACCTTTGTTGTGGGTTCACCTTCTAATTTTTAGAAGCTTGTTTCATGTAATCAACATAGCAACGTATTTTTCATTACCTTTAGGTTAGATTCTAGCTAAATGTTAGGTTAGGGTATTAGAACTTAGAACAGAAAGAATCGGAAATATATTACACCTAATAGTCTAATACATAGTTGTCCCAACTAACTAAATGATATTAATTAACTGTTTTTGTTGTACAATAATTTATGGTTAACCTTAGATGTAATCATACACATTGATAGCCACCAAAGGAGTCTAGTTCAGTTGTGAAGCAGGATATATGAATTGTTGTAAACTCTCCTAGTACACATTAAAAAAAATACCCTGATAGCTCCTTACAAGCTCAAGGTTGGTTGCTGGCAGGGAAGCACTTTGAGCATGGCTCAAATGTTAGCCAAGGAAGTATATGATAGAGGTTCACTGCTGGAACTTGAAGAGCCTTGGATGAAACCTTTTCACAATCAAAATGAATGTCCAATTCCATGTGCTTTAGTTTGTGCATGTAAAATAGGATTGTGAGAGAGGGGCACAACAATGAAATTATTACATAGCAGCATAAGGGTACAATAGGGATTTCGGAGTTTAGTGAGTAAAGATTGATCCACTTGACTTGTGTAGTGTTGTTGGCCATGCTATGGTATTTAGCCTCGGTGCTGGAGCAAGTTACAAGACTGACAAGAGGCTACTTCTTGGAGGACCAAGACACTAAATTAGGTCCAAAGTAAAGAAGGAATCCGAAGTTGATTTACAATCCAGATTAGCAGGTTGTATGAAATGGTCATCTTTAATGAAATCAATTCACAAATAGCGTCATTAATCGTGTAATTCATGTAACCGACTTTACCTAGTGGATGTTGTTAGCTAATTTGATGGATGCAAGAGGAGTGTTGTCCAGTCTAAGACTTGAATCGTCTAGTCCAAGGCCTAAACCTGTATAATGAGTGTCGTCCACTGTGTCTCGTCTAGTCAATTAATGTTTATTGTATAATCAGTTAGATGGTTAGATATGTGTGTTTATATGTGTGATGTATAAAAGTACGCATGTGTAGAGTGTTTATGAGATAGAGTGAATGTATGTGCACTAGAGTAATTAATACAAAACTACTATTTCTTCTTCTCTCATTTATCTTTTTCTATGTGTGTGAGTGGTTTCTTCCCCAACAGTGGAATAAGATGTTTTCAAACATGCATATGACAGTACACCAACGATTGTCCAAGGATGATAAACATTCCAGAATCTAAATATTTGGCAAGAACTTAAAGATTTACGGACAACACGAGGTTAAAATTCCAAACAAAGAAAATTTGATATTTTTAAAGCATTATGTTGTTCTGATTGGTAAATTATAATTTTAAAAAATAAAAAAATTCATAAATTTACATTATCAAGATCTTTTGAAGTTGAGAAACACCAAGACAAAAAAACTTAATTATGAAAATTCGAAAAAATAAAGAATCAAATTCAAAGAAAAATTATTGATGAGCTAGAGTCTTGCATTATTGTAAAAGATCAAGAGTAAAATCCCAAAATTTTAAAAAAAATAAGGAAGTACTCTCACCTAGTTTTATTGCATAGTTAATGATATATCAAAGTCAAGATCAAACTTGTCCTTAGGGCTTTTGCAAATTTAGTCACTATAATCTGAGTACAGGTATTTGCCAATTCTTAATATTCATTTAAAATCACAGTGCAAGTGATAATTAATGCGTAGAGGCTATCTTAAGTTTTGTTAGATCCTTGATGGAATGGTTTAATCAATGAAGGAGAAAATGTATCTATAAATTGCTTGTACTTTATACTTTATACACAAATATCAAACAAGAGAAACTCCTTGAAATTTGTAAAAATGACTTCTCATAGCAAATCTTTAAATTGGACTTTGAAATTGTATAAGATATATTGACATTATAAAAAGTAATTTATTTTAGTCGTTTGTACTTTATTTCTCTACTGTCGTTTTGCACTAATAGATGATAAAGTGAATACAATTTTACAAAATTTAGAATTGTGTAGGTAGATATTGACCTATACAATTGTGAAAGAGTAATTTGAGAGTTTATTCAGCTCAAGAAAGAGTTCGGCAGATTGTAGACCAACACGGAGGGAATTTTTTTTTTTTGGATCTACAACAAAAAATTCATATCAGCATCATTAGATCTACAACAAACAGAAATACACCTAGGCAAACCCCAAATTTCCGTGTCTGCTACTCACCAGAAAGAAACTTTACAAAAGCAAACAGCATAAAATATTTACATATATTCCGGGCATACAAAATGTGCCTTCAGCTCTACTGCTGGCTTAGCTCTATGATTTTACTTTTGATGAAGTACACCTATCATATCCACTCAAAGTTTGTTTCTTTGGGAAGAACCAAAGCAATGAGGCAATCTGACGGATCATGTGCAATAGAAAGCAAACAGCACGTTTCAAGTGAGTGGGGGAGAATGAATAGCAACCTTGCCCATATGAAATTTGAAGATGGGATTTTAATAACCCCAGCACAATCCCTCTGCTTCAAGTATGATATGAAATCCTGAAACTGATTGGCAGACATAGGGTCAACAAGAGGAATGGACTGTGTTACAGGACAAAATACAATTTCCAATTCTCACTCATAAATACACAAGTGCAAATTTACATAATAGGCAACATCAGAATGATTAATAATGTTAAAAGAGGATTTTAAAAAATAAAAAATAGAGCACCAGGAGAGGTGATAGATTCGATTTAATACCAAATTAAGATAACATGAAGTACATCTCAGCAAGGGATTAAAGGTTGGTCTTAATTCCTAGCCCAGAGTAGTCTTCATCAAAAACTTAAGCAAACATTGGTCAAAGGAATCTAAACAAAATATACTAGAACTTGTGAGATAATTTAGTTGCTCCTGGAAGTCTCAGAAACAACATGGCAGGTAAGATAGATCAACATTAAGATTCAGTGCACATTTCTGAGAGAGCACCGTTTTGAACTCAGAAATAAGTGAGGAAAAGAAAACATACCCTTCTGTGGTCACTAGCGGAAGATGGAATCAAACGGCACACTTCCCTCTGCACCAGAAACCAATACCATAAAGTCAGATTGGGCAATGCAGACAACCTTCAACAAAAAGCCTTATCCCACTAGGTGAGGTCGGCTACATTGATCACAGCACTATTCAGCTTAGTCATGTAATGCAGACAACCTCACATACTTTAAATAATATTGGATACTGATACGCATATAATACAACTGTCTCAGTATCAGAACTATGTTACCTTGTCTACAAAACTCTTCTTTATGATTTTAAGTAGTGAATGCATCATTACCATAACGTGAATATAATATTTTTATTTAAATTTGGCTAGGATTATACCTTTTCAATTACATTTCAAGGCCAGAGATGAGTAAAAGAAAGACAGTCATTTGGGATGCTATTACTGTGTCACTGCTACATCGATCAATGGTATAAAAACCTCACTTTGCCCCTCTTTCTGTTGTCCCTTTAAGTCTTGAACAAAAATTGAACTACGTGGCAAAATAAACCTCCCAACATCCAGCAGCACACTTGTTTTTTGGTGTGATTTTCATGCAACCTGGTGGTTTTCTGACAAATCCACTTGTTCGACCGTCTGCTATATTTTTTTTATTGACTTGATGGTGATTGGGAGTCTACACTATTGACTTTTGATTACTAATGATGAATATGTCCTTAACTTCGATTTTTTCAAGCATTTATTTATGTAGTATACATTATGTAATTTACATCTATAATCTTTCATATACAGCACAGACCATCAAGCTATTGTATTTTTGGTATTGATGTCTTAATTATCCTACACTAGTATTGATGCTGGTTCTACACTGGTATTCTGCATTGATATGACGCTGGTCCAAGGTCCTTGTCCTCCTTAGTAGGTGTGTTATCATTCTCAGTTAGTGTGCTAGAGGAAGATGTCATATCCTGAATACGAAAGAATGGCAACACAAGAGACTCAACTTCTAGACTACTCTTCTCCTGAAGCTGGGGAGTGAGGACTAGTGTAGAAGGACTCTGTTTTATGGAAGGTGACATCTATGGAGACCGACACAATGATTTTTTGGATGATAACTGTTGGTATCCCACATCCACTATAGACATAGCCAAAGTAGAGCTTATAAAGGCTTGAGCAAACCTCATTGTATAAGCTAGTTTTTGAAATTGAGTTAGGTCTAACACAAATTCAAGATGGTAACAGAGCATAGATCCTCATTACTTTACTGCATTGGACAGGGCTGGGACATTGAGTTCATCAATAAAGATCCACTCTTTCACTCACTAATCTGATCCAGTTGTATCACTATCATAGATCGATACTGGACCATGCTCACGTGTCCAAAATCTACCAGTCTTGCAGCTTTCTCAATGCAATATAAAAAAAAAAAAATGCTACCTCATTCCACGACTTTCCTAGTTCAGTCCTACAATCTCCGGGCTCTAGATGTCCAACCCTGGACATGGGGGGTGATGAGATTTCATATCAACCTAGATATAGCAAAAGTATAACTCAAAGATTTGAACAATCCTCATCTCATGAGCTAACTTAAAGCTTCCCAGGATCTGGAGTTTTGATACCAACTTGAAAAAGGAGGCTGAATATTAGTTCTAATTCAGTAAATTACATAGGATGATTACAAATCATATATATAGACTACATCTACCCTCATTAAGCAATTACAAGAGAATAAAAATTGTACAAACCAAGTCTAACAAGATCTGTCCTAATTATGGAAATAAATAATTATAGTAATTATACTACACAACAAGCTCTTATACAGTCAGATTGTAGACAGGCAGCCAGAAATGTAACAAAAGAGAGAGGGTATGCAAATTAGAAATTACATGGGAGCATAGATGGGGACAAAGCATGCTGGTTTAGTTTGTGAATGGTATAATAAATTGAGCCATGTAAACCCAATAATATAATCAAAGAATGCTTATCTAATGTAATAGCCTGAGGAAAAAACATCAATTACAAATTACACACATTTCTTGACAAAATGAGCATTAGATAGTTGGAGAGGGGGAGCAGCCAAAGGATGTTTGAACACTCACTCTATGAGATGGAGTAGCAGCAAATGTTGATTTCACATGTCGAAGATCTGTTCGTTTTGTCATGTCTAATTTTGAGGGCCACCTGCACCAGAGAAAAACAATCTAAATGGGAATCCATTTGAAGAAAATAATATTCTGACCAAGAGGAAGCAACAATCTGATGTCTTACTCGGCAGGCTCAGGTATGGCATTTGAATATCGACAAATATTTGAATCTGCTTTGCTTGCATAAATTGTACAGTAATTAACCCCACTTTTACAGAGACTCCCCTGCCATTGATACTGCATGGACTGCCCTGAACTTTCCATATTGACTGGTTCTTGAACAGGCCGTGGTGGAGGAGGAGGGGGAGCAGGAGAACTAGGCAGTGGAGGAACCAAGGGTGGCTGAACCTGGGGTAAAGGTGGTGGAGAAGGAGGAAGTGGAGGTGGCAAGGATGATAAAGGTGTTGGCATAATTGATGGAGGCACCTGCTGGCTATAATGATGCATTGGAGTTCCTTGTATCTGAGCAAGTGGAGTTACTGAAGCAGGAATGAAAGGACTGACAACAGCATTACCATGAAAATTATTTGGCATTACTCCTGTCTTAAATTGGCTGAGAGGTAAATGATTATTTATTCCCCGATGATCCCATGGACCATTTGGAGGAACATAAACAGGGCGTACAAAAGGAGATGACTGAATTTGTTGTGGTGGTGGAATGGAAGGTCCATGTGCTCCAGAGTGTGAACGCGGAACATTACCTGGTGCAGATTGGACTAAATTTCAGAAACAGACACCATAATTATTCACCAGAAAGCAGCGTATGCACCTAACTTAGTTATTCAATTTATAATTAGATAACCAAGAAAAACTGTACTTACAGACATGCATAAACAAAGAATTCATAGAGCACTACCTCCTTGATGAGGATCCTGCGACAAATTATCATAACCATCAGGTTTCCTTGCTCCAACCTCTGAGATCTCCGTAGAACCAGGAAAGTGCCAGTTTGACTGAAGCAGAGGTGCACCCTGTATTCCACTGATATGATTTTCTGGATTTATTCTGGGGGATACCAGCTCCATTGAATTGTTCTCTGGCTTAATTGAAAATGGTACAGCATTCTGATGTCCAGGTTTGCTGTATAAAGCAAGGAGAACAATAACCATGTAAGTTATTAAACACTAATGAATTATTCTGAGGACTTACTATGAAACAATCTAAAAGCTGTTGGACTTGGAAGAAATAACAATCATTAGCCACCCACCACACATTAAAGAACACACGATCAACAAACAATGGTGTAAAATAAAATTAACTTACATTGTTGGAGAACTGATGTAGATTAAGTTATTAGTTTCTATTATTTATTTAAGGTTTTAATTTTCATAATTAGGAATTTTTTATTTGGGGTTATTTTTTTCATTTTTTGTTTAGGGATTTTATTCTATTTTGGATTATCTTGTTTGATATTAAAATAGGAATAGTTTTTTGGGGTATTTGGCTATGTTAGGTCTGTAAAAAATAAGCTGAGTGTAAACACTTGAAATGCTTTTGATTATATTATATGGTAATGAGATTTCTTATTTTAGAGATATTCGATATTTTGGTCAGAGGAGCACCCCACCCTAGAAGAATAAACTTAGTTTACAATGGCCTGATTTTAGAGCCTGATTTTGATAACATGGTCACACACCATCTACCTCTCAGCTTTCATGTTCTTCCCAAAACTCATGCATTTTGAGATTTACCTTCAGATTCCATATTGAGACTAGTCTGTCACAAACAGTGGTGCATTTGGAAACACTAAAAATATTAAATAATTTTAGTTGTAACAAGAAATAAACCAATATCTTCACTCAATATGGAATTTCACATCTAAAATTCATATAATAGATTTACGACAGCAAGACAATCTAAGCATGCTACTTTTATGTTTCAACTTTTTTTTCTATTGAAGAATGAGATTTTTAGTAATTAGCAACATCATTGTGTCATGTTTAGTATATTTTACACTTAAGTCAAATGACACTGGTTAATCATCAATTTGCTACTTTTAGCGTATATATATTATGTACCATATAGTGAACATGTCAAACTGAAAACACATTTAAAAAATTGAGAAAAAGTGGAACATGTGTTCACATGCAGATCTATTTTGGTGCCTTTTGTTTGGACTTAGGAGAGAGTGAGAAGATAGAAGTTTGAGGCATATGCTTCCAGATGGGAGAAAAAAGAAGAAAAAGAACCATGCACTTCAGTCATCAAATATATTTGTGTTTGTGTGTCAGTGTACATTATAGAAATCAATCGCATACCTGAATTCTATCTGAAAGAACAATCCTGGACAACCACGGAGATTCTTTAGAACAGAAACTGCACCATCAACATTACTACATTCGACAAACCAACTACATCCCATCTGCATGTTTGCTTGTGTCAACTGCACAATGGATCCAGTGTTTCCAATGGCAAGATTGCAAATGGCCATTAACTCATCATCTGTGAGGAACAAAGAGCTACTATGTGGAATAGTTAGGCAAAGAGTGCTGGATGGCACCATATCTTCCTCACGCATGGGAGGACAATTATTTCCAGTCATATAATTATCATTGAGACCTAGGCTTTGATTAATATTATACTTTGTGCGCAATGAAGCAAGTAAGGTGGACAAGTGAGACATCCTTGTTCGACTGCTATCAGCGGGGCTCCCTGATAGAGTTTGAGCATGAGGTGATCCAGCAGGGTTGTTAACTTTAAGTTCAAGATGGGGAGGGGGAGGCGCAGGGGCAGGTACAGGCCTTGCACCATCCATATAAGCATTCCCAATTCCAACATTAACTGTTCCTGGACCAAAATTCTGGTTGTAGTTACTTCTTTCTCTTCGGAGTTGTCTCAAATGTAACATGACAGTTGTAGCTTCTTCAGGAGTTTCAAATTCCATAAGTAATGCAAACTCACAGCTAAGATCGATGAATGCAAGAGGACCCTTGTGGATCACTTTCCTTGTTTCATGCATGATCTCATCCTTGGCCCATTGGCTGGGAATATTTCCAACATAAATATGAGAACTAGAGCCAACTGCAACACCATTCATTGCACCTCTAGTGCCAAGTCCTATATCCATGAATTTTACACGGCAAGGAAAACATCCAGGTAAACAGTGTCGAGTTTTTATTGCGTCAATAATCCTTCTGTACTCAACCAAGGCAAATCCTTTTACTGGAAAGAAAATAAATTGTTCAATTGGACCAAACCTTTCTATGTGAAACCTAATATGACTTTCAGGAACATCAGGACCTACATAACCTATCCAAAGCTGCTTAGAAGCAGAGACAATACCCATGGCTGCAGGATCCCCATCACAGCACCAGACAATTTGACCTTTTGTTGAAGCAGATGGGGACATAAAATGATGATTAGGAGATGCCAAGGAATTACTAACAGATCCACTAGAGGATCTCAGTGGAGGTGAATTGAAATTTAAGACTTGCTTTTTCTCTACATTCAGGAAATCATTTCTACGTTTAAATGAATTGCTCCTAAAGTCTACTGGTGTTCTAACTGCAAGTGAGAACATTTGATGGCTTACCGAGTCCCTAGGTGTGGGCATATTCCCATCCTCCCCCACCCCAATGCTCATGGGCTTTGAGACTCCATTATCATAAAGCAAACCCACTTTTAATGCAGGAATATGGTCAAGAGAAACAGCAGAGCTATGAGCCATCACATATTTATCAGAAACCTTATCAGTAAATCCATCATTAGAAGAACCAACATGAACTCTCAAACTGCTGCCTTTTCCAGATGATTCACCAATGCTTTCATGTTCCTCAGAGATCCTAGGAACAATGTAGTTCCTATTCATGTAAATTGAAGAATCATATTGATCTTCATCACTATCTGCTTGACAGTCCTCCAAATCTGTTTGTTGAGGAAACATTCCAAGAATTCCTTGCAGTAGTGATGCAATTTCCAGCGATGCATTAGAGAGCAAGTCAAGTAACTTCTTACATCTACACAACATCCATTTCTGCAGTGAGGGGTCCTTGTTAAGGACCTGTAGAGAATAGTCATGAAAAGGTTTCTTAGTAATAAAAATTAAGCAAAAAGTAATAAGTTTTAACAAACATTCTTCAGTGTCACCAGCAATCAATAGGCTAGTCATTTCTAACAAAATATAAAACCTACAAGCAAAAAGCTCAATCATGATCTCATAAAGTAAAATTCAAAAAGTAAAATCACATCACATCATGTCTTTACAATTAAATGCTATGTATAAAGTCATTTTTCTTTGACGAAAAAAAAGAATTATTAGAACAATACTGACAAGCTGTACAAATAAAGTCATTTTTCTTATGATGCATGGTTCACATCTTAATGTGGATGTTATAATAGGTATTATTTAGTATTTATATTATACAAATAAAGCCAGGAAAGGAAGAGAGAGTAGAGAGAACCAACATAACCACAATAAATATAAAGAAGGTTGAATTAATAATTTCATTCTACACCTGGCAACATTTTTCATTTTAGTCCCTATATGCTTACAATTTAGTCCCTACGTGAATAAATGTTCAAAAGTAGGTAGCTCCCTGCAATTTACTGGCTTCATAACAGGGTCACTTTTGGTCCCTATACTTGACAACATCATCAAAATAGAGTAATAATAAAGTTCCCAATAAACGTAGACTATGTATGTAATTTGTTAGAACAGCTATAGTGCAGAACAAAAATATAAAATAAATTCTGCATATGAATGATATGCACACAAGAAGATTAAAATTATGAAGTATTACCTGTATAAGCAAGCAGCTCTTGCCAACAGATGAATCACCACCAGAAGCATGTTTGTCTTCAGTCATAATTGTCTCACCAGCCTCATTGTCTCTGATGCCTGGCCCAATAGAATCTGTACATGATTTAGGTCCACCAATTGCTCTTTCGAAAATGTGAACTGCCTTATCATCATCAAATGTGCTAGTCACCAGGCTCAGAAAACGCTGTCCTTTGTCATTAGTTCCCTCTTTTGTGGCAGAGCCGAAGAGATCCAAACAAGCTGCAAGCAAATCTTTTGGACAAGAGAAGAATATCCAAAGTAAACATAACACACGCAACTTGGACAGTTTAGTCAATGAAGATTCATCTTCACCTAAAACCTTTTGTTTCAACTCAGAAAAGGCCTCAGGGGTATCTTGCATATTCAGAAAATTCTTGTCAACCATCTGTAAGACATCCTTTCCTTCAAATAAGGCTATAAAAAAGGTGAGCACATTCTGAAAAACTGCTGCACAAATTCCTCTAATTACAGCTGATGTTGGTGCCACCGACGAAGCAAAACAGCAAACATCAGCTAGACCACAAATACAGGCTCTAGCAGTTTCAAATGCAATACCACTGGAATCCTCTCCTCTGCTGATCAATGTCAAACTCAAGTTGTGCATATTAATAACAACTTTAGCTGCAGCTTCCAAAGCAGTTGGACAGTGACATGCGTACAGAGGAATAAGATCCGCCACAATTCTTTGTACACTCATACAACCTGTCACATTATAGAAGTTTCACTTTGGGCAAAAGAGAATTCCAATCATTTTTGGAAATTTTTATATCCATTCCTTCAATATTATTGGCAAAGAATATAGTTCACTTGCTAACTAAGCACTTAATCAGGTAATAAAATCACACAAGGTAAAGACCTATTTCAGGTGATATTGAAACCCAAATTTCTTGTGCTTTCTGCAACTAGCGTGGCCTTATGGAGGGAGACTCCAAAAACCCTAGATACTTTACAAGCATAAAAGAAACTCATACTGCAAATATCAAAGTTCAAGTTTAAAGTTAATTGTTTCACTTGATTCTTCAATCAAAACTATATCATCCACACAAAAAAAAATGCAATTAGGGATAATCTTTTGAAGTCCCCTGTAACCACGTCCAAGACTAGATTAAACAAGAACTTAAGGCTGAGCTTTGATGCAATTATATAAGAAATTCCTTAGTTTTGTCTCTTAGAGTTCTCACACTAGTTATTACCCTGTCATACATGTGTTGTTACTCTTGTATGGCCTGAATATAAGCCACACAAACACCATTCTTCTCCAAAGTCTTTCACAGCACTTCTCTTGGCACTCAATCTTAAGCTTTTTCCAAGTCAATAAGATCATATGTAAGCTACAGTTGTAAACCTTTTCCTAGTATAAAACCAAATTAATTCCCTACAAAATCCTCATCCCTTCTCTTAATTTATGCTCAATCATGTTTTTCCATAATTTCATAGTGTTACTCGAGAGTTTTATACCACTATAGTTAGCACAAATCTAAATATCTCTTTTATTCTTAAAGTTATTATGATTAGCCAATATATTCTTGTTAGAACTTGTACGGTTGCACCTTTTGGGAATCATAGAATAATACTCAGAATTCTTTCCTCATATTTCAACAATAGAATTCTCGTAGGAATCATTGAGACTTCTTTAGAGTTTTAAGAATCAATCGGCAAAAATCTTCACCAAGTCCTATGATAATCTACGTACATTACAAGCTGGATGTTTTTAATCTATATGCACAAGCTTAAGGGGGAGTGTTGATTACTGTTAATCATTTGATTGATATTGTTGATTCTTTCTCTATTTCATAGTTTCCTCATTTAGGAGATTATAGTATCATAGGAAGGTTGTTGTATCATAGAGAACAATTATTATATCTCTTAAATTTAGAAGTTCCTTTCTTCTTCTTCTTCTTCTTCTTTTATTTTATATCTTGTATCTATATATTAGCACCTCATAGAGCATTGCTCAATCAATCAATTCAATAAAAAATATTCAATATTTTTCCATCTTAGAGATTTGGCATTCTTCACCATATGTCAGCAACATTTCATGTTTCAAAAGAACATTTGAAGTGATATGAATTACTAACCCTAATAACACAGGCAATAATAAGATTTCTAAATCGTGAGATATCATCATGTACAAAAAAATTTCAAAATGAACTGAAACCTCAAGCAATTCCTAAACAAAAAAAAAAAAAGGAAACTATTCTTTCATTTCAAATACTCCAAACATTGGGCAAACATAAATAAAACCTAACAGAGTGAACTTTATGCACAAGATTCCCATAGAAACATTCCTAGGCTATCTACAGAAACGCTCCTCACCAGCAAAATCACACTCCGATTACAATCAAACAATTGACAATAAAAATATAGTAAAAAACGCTATTTGATGAGCTAAGAGTGAAAAAAGAAGGTTATTACCTCTGGAAGAAGTGATGAGAGCGAGATAACTCTGTTCGAGTTCAGACATGGAGGAGGGAGCGTCTTTCCGAAGCAAGCAACGCTTAATCTGCTTGTAGCCTTCGTACACGCTTCGAATTTCATCCTTGTTCCGCCGCTTCGCGAGAATATCCTCCTGAGACAGCGGGGGAGTGGACGGCGTAGGTAGGGTTTGCGGAGAGGGAGGGGTTGCTTCGAATTCCGGCTGCGGCGGTTGCGGCGGCGAAGACGGTGGCGGTTCTGGTAAAGGCTCGTAGAGCTTTCGCTTCTTCAGAGGCTGCTCCGTTGAAGCCATGGGGGAGTGACGAATGGACTGGACTCGGGACACAGTGCACCGGTTTGCAGCGCCTTCTCGGCAATTAGGGATGCAACGGGTCGGGTCAGACACGGATAGTGGATTCCCGCTTCTCGTCCGGGTATTCAAAATCAAATCAGACCCTTTGTAAATTGTTAGGCCGACTCAAAAATCATTTAAATCAAAAATTGAAAAAAATTAAAATATATATATATATATATTTGTTTAATTTTTGGATCTTATTATTAAAATTGAATTAAATCTTATATTATAATTATATTAATTTTATTTAATGGATGTTTCACGTTAAGTAAATAATATTATTTTAAATTGATTATGATTATAGTATATAATTTATAGTGTATGTCATTTTATAATAACTTTGTAATGTGTAATTTTGTTGTGATAATTAATAATAAGTATTAAATAATTTATTAAATTTTTATTATTTACAATCAATATGTTAAAAAAGTATTAAATATAAATTAGCACACAAATTATTATTATATTATAAAAATAGTTGATAATATTATTTTATAATAATGCTAAATAGAAGTGAAAATAAAATTTATTTTTAAAATAATTTATCATAAAAATAATTATTATGTAAGTTTAGTTTATAGATTTTAAATTATAATAATAGAATAAAAATAAAAAATTATCAAATCAAATTAAATTATAAAAAATTGGTTTGATTTGATTTAAATTTGATATTATATTTAAATCAAATTATATTTTTATTTTATGTTTAGATTGGATGATTTTTATCTAAAAATTGAATCAAATTGTAGCACAAACACTCCTACCATTAATTGTTCGATATTCATTTAAAATTATCAAAGATTTTTTTATACCTGTGAGTATCCGTGTATTCATATGGATACCCATGGATACTTCAAATTTAAAAAAAAATAATTCTTTTAAAAGACACTTTATCAAACAAATCATTTTTTCTATAAAATCTGAAAATAAATTATACTAATCAAATCAAGAATCAAATGTGTAATTAAGTGAATTTTTATTTAAAAATTAGATGTCTTTAATAAAAGAAATCAGACTTTGTATTGCTAAAAAATAAAAAGGATATCTATGGTTTGATTTTGAATCTCTCAACCTAATGCCAACTAGTAAAATGCATCAATAGTAACAAGTGAACTAAAACCAAAAGTCAAAAACAAATAACACAAAAGAATTAAATGTGAAGTAATTTAATGGATAACGATTACTTGAGGATACAAATACTATGATATCCGCACCCATCATGTTAAGGAGTGGATAAAAAAAACTTGTACTCGCTACCCGTATGTACCCATTTAAACTATTAATCTGTTATCTATAATGAATTTTATTCACGAATATCAACGAACATGAATTTTTTTGTCATCATTGCATTCTATTTCTCTATTTATTATTTATTAATATGAAAATTTCTTTAGGATATATTTGGATTCATAAAAATAATAGAGTGGAATAAAATGGAAAGTAAAGAAGTTGAAATTATTATTTCATTGTTTGAATAATTTATAATAGGATGAAATAAAAATTTCAAAGAATACTAACAACATATATACTTAAACATATTAGACTACGTTACTCAACATATCATTAATATTGATATTATTTATCATTTAACTAATAGTTTAGTTCATTTAAATATATGATAGAGATTCGCCTCCTAATTATATGAATAGAATAACATTTGTGGGAAGAGGAATTACTTTATAATTAGGATAAAGGCTAGGGTGGAAAAGCTACCCATATCTCTCACCATGGAAAAGTTTTTTCTAATAAACCATTATATTTTTCTAATTATGAGTTGATGGCTAAATATTTTTCATTTTTCCTCTTTTCAACTGATCTTTAAGATTTAACTCTTTTTTTTCCCTTTTTTTATCCCCTTCTTCCATTTTCCTTCTTTCGGTCACAAACACTGGACGTAGTCGCTAAAGGTGTCTTTTTGGCGGCACCATACCACAATTTGGTGGAATCCTCCCTACGCTCCCACAACACCAACTTTATAACGTACATGGCTATAAGCAATAACTACAAGAAGCACTCAATGAGGAATCAGAAAGCTACAAAACCCTCTTGGTTGCAACCTGAAAAGTAGAAAACACTTAAATTTGCCTTCATTGTAGCTTGGAGCGTGTACCCTTTGGCCTTTTGCGTCATAGGTGTAGTTTTTTTCTGAGGTAGTTTTTGCGACGCTTTAAATGGTGTCCTATTGGTCGCAACAAGCCTTAATCCCAGGAAGACACACTGTCACTCTACTTGAGGGTGAAGTTCCAAGATCTAAATAGAAAATGATAACAACCCAAAACACAAACCATACCGACAATGAAATTTTAAAACAACACAATTGTACCAGTGGGATTGTCAAAGCTTCCATTGTCGTGAAGCGTGGCGGAGGAGGCACCTTCGAATCCAATTTAGGTAACTTTCTAGAAGGATAGATTTAGAAAAAATTAATAAAAAAAAGGAAAAACAAAAAAACATGATGCCACAACCTATCATCATTTGGAATCATAGAACTCAAGTAAAAAAGTTTTTCGTGATTAATTTTCAAAGGAAATGGACAATTGAGAGTTATCTTTACTTTGAGAACCATCTTTCAATCTGATAATGATTTGTCCTTTTTCCTAAAATAGTAATATTTGCATTGCTTTCAAAATTTACAATAGATTTTATTGTTTCATCTAAAGTAGAAAAACAACTCATTTTTTCCACACATATTATATGCAAATATCAAATATTTTCATCCTCAAAAAATAAATTGTTCGACAAAAATAAACTTTGTTGATTATTAAAATTCTCACTACCATTTTGACTTTTCTCAATATTTGTTTGAAGGAATGGATGTACTTTATGGGCTATGGAGTTCATTGCCATCACAAGATATTTTCTTTTTTACTGTAACATGTTGATAAAAAAAATTGTCCCATAAAAAAATAGGACTTGTCCCCATAAGACATTTTTTTTAAATGAATATAAAAAAATGTTGTTCCTACTCTTCTAATATTAAGCACATACCATTAATGAGTCAATGATATAATTACACACCTTGATTCAACTGTAATCTGTACAAAATTAGTTAATTTAGAATTTTTTATTATGAGATTATGTATTTTATAAAAAAATATATTACTAATATTTTTCTCTTGCGAAAACTCACTAAACAAATTTTTTGATTCGTTTCTGCCTGCAGTTTGAATCTACAAACTATAGCTTTGTGTCCAAACTTTTTACCGTATAAGCAATTAAAATTCGTATGGCCTTGATAATTCCACATCTTCCTTGACCAAATGATCCAAATTTTTTGTATCTTCCTTAGTTGAAATTTCCTCATCCTCTTCCTCTGTAATTTCTTCTATCTCCACCTTCGTAATTTCCTCTTCCTTCATATTTATTGAAATTTTATGGACATCTACCTTTTGCATTTTGACTCATGGACTGTTTGTTATTTTTTTTAAAGGTGGACTATTGTTTAATATTACACATTAGTTAGGTGAATTTTTTTTTATCATTTACACTTTTTTAATAAATGGGGAAAACAACCCCCCAAAAAAAACTAGAAACCACACAGCCATAAGAGTTACATCTGCCAAAACGACGTACGTTAGAAGCAAAAGTATGAACTATATCAAAATCTCTCAACTGAGGACCAAGAGAATGAGCAAAATTAACAAAACAATGAGCAACTTGATTTGCTTCTTTAATTAATTTAAGAGCATGAGACCAAGAAATTTGTCCTCCATCTTGAGTAGCATCCTGGAACTCCATCATTTGCATTGGTTATCGAGGGAAACGCGTTTGGTTTGGACTTCCTATTCCATAATATCGATCGACCTGCTACCATCCGCGTATATTAAGCAACCTGGCGAAATTAAATAATTATGTCCATAGTCTTTGGCTGACAATGAAGTGGTAAAAGGTCTCATTGGTTCTATATTTGTTTCTGGAAGTCTGCATGGAGTGAATTAATTTAATATATATGTCCATAACTATACTTAATAATTAATTATTTTAACACCTCCGTAATTATACTTTATTAGTGTTAAAAAGACTGGAAATACATTATACGTATCATACCGCCCTACAGCAATTATGTAACTATATTATAATTTGCATTTGCGAGCCTTTGAATTAGAAATCCTATATATTATATATGCACTCAACAGACAGGACATCTTTTAATACAGAATGTTAATTGGTTATGTCATTATTGGTCTAATCCTTTCTTATGTTATATTAGAGTTTACGCTTAAGGTTATATACTGTTTTTCTTTTTTAATCTTCCCATTTCTTAGGGAGATAATGTATAAAATTGTTGTTATAAAATACTTATTCTCTACAGTTATTAAAGTAAACACAAAGGTTCAAAAAAGAAACATTATTTTTTTGGTACAGAAAAAAGAAACATTGTTTTGGTTCAAATATAACATGTTAAATAAAATAAACAAAATTGTAAGCTTGAAATATGAAATAAAATATTAATTAATTTTCAATTACACTCCGTGTTCTTTGCTCATACGTGCGCCTCACCTTTAAGATAACATGTTTGTAATACTTTATAGAAACTCTCACCGTGTTTCCCCTTTTTTATTAGTATACTGTGTTTTAATCTGTTTAATGTGTTAGTAGTATTAACTAATATGTGCTATGAAAAGTGGTATGGATGACCGATCATTCTGAATTTTTAGGCCAATTTCAAGTTTATCAAACTAAATAAATTTTTAACCCTAAAGCGAATTTTGAAGTGAATGTTCTTTTTTTATATAATTAATAGTAATATTTTTTGACAAAATAATAATAATAATATTTTATTATAATGATTATATTTTTATTAAAAATTATCATTTGAGATTTTTTTTTGTGTGAAAAATAATATAATTATGAGACAGTGTATTTAATTGAAATTATTGACTAATTATTTTTTAAGTGTGAGAGGAACAAAAATTAGGTGTCTTACAAAAATAAAATTTAAGTTATGTTTGTCATATTTTTTTTTGGCATGTAGTTATTTGATATACTTGGAGGATGCACAATAACATTGTGTTTCAAGCCTCCTTAGGTGGTTAGAATATGAAAGAAAGATAAAAATATTATGAGATAATAATATGATGAGTTTTAATCTTATTCCATGTTTGATGTCCACTAAGGCTATATTTGATTTGCAGTGGGGGAGCTCCAAACTCAATTTTGAGAGAAAAATGAATTTGACTTCATGTTTGATTTCTCCCCAATAGTACATTTGAAGTTAAAATTTAGTCTGAAAACT
Organism: Glycine tomentella; assembly: GCA_007407185.1. Taxonomy (NCBI): domain Eukaryota; kingdom Viridiplantae; phylum Streptophyta; class Magnoliopsida; order Fabales; family Fabaceae; genus Glycine; species Glycine tomentella. Next base: position 2,081,387 of record PYAF01006013.1, on the reverse strand, counting down.
CGATTAGAGAAAAGTAACTGTTGAGGTATTTTTGTAAACTACAATCTAAACATGTACTAAATAACAAACTAACTAAATAATGATAGGATATAATCCCCCAACATATATAAACATGCGATGTAAGACTATCTACTTTCTTAGGTCTCCACTCTCTCTACTCTCCCTCATAATACTCTCCTCTTATAATGAAATTGTGAACTTTATTCTCATTATACGCATCTGGTATATATCTTCATATGCTTTTAAAATCCACTGAACAATTTAACAAATTGAGACTAAATAATTAACAAAAATCAATTTAATTTAAATATACATATATATATTATCTTTAAAATTTAAATATATTTCTAACATGTATGTGATAGTCATATATTCTTAATTATCAATTGAGCAGTTTAACATATGGGATGACCTTGTATCCTTAGGTAGGATCTTAGTTTTGGGGGTGATAAAAGCTCAAGTACTTGTGGCAGTTTTAGAGAATTTATGGCGGTTTTACACATTTTTTTTTTGTTTAACAAGAATAAAAAAATAGTTTTATACCACTGTTAGTTTCAATTTTGTGACAGTTTTAGAGAATTTAAAGTTTTTAGAGATAAGGACTAAAACGTAGAATTTTCACGTGTAGAACCTAAAATAAAAAATCGATGAAAATTTAGAAACTAAACAATGAATTAGAGAAAAAAAAGTTATGGGCTGCATTCAGTAGTTTGGTTACTATGGGAGATTAAAAATGGAGTTATTTTCTCCAACCTTGGGACTAATAATGTGTTTTACTGACCAGGTAAAGGTGGTTTCTTGAAAAAGCATGTTTTTATAGTTTTTTGAGGCAATGGTAATTTTATAGTTAAATCAACGTGTAGTTCTTGTTTTTTTAATCGGAATGATATATTAATCCTAGAGAGTATTTTAGTTCTCGGTTAGATATTCAGAGTATTGCATGCCATCTTTTACATCTGTAACTTTTTTGAGTTAGAATACTTGAACGTACTTGCCTTTCAAAACGACATTATTTCCCTTTCTTCTTTTGTCAATATAAATAATTTTTCTTTTCTTTCAAGAGATTATGTATTATATAAGAGATGGTTGGCCCATACTATATAACAAAATAGTGATAATTAGTTACTAATAAATATGAGTTTGGGCCGTTGATGGAATATAATTAACAAAGTAAGAGATAATTAATTAATAAATGAATAATTAATCCGATGCTGATTTTATCTTTAATTTTTGACCTAGCTCTACAAAAACTCTTTGTACAAAGAACAGTATTCATTATGTTTATATATACGTGACCAAAATCAAGAGACTAATTAATATAATTATGTTAGAAAAGCAGTGAGAGGGTCACGTGGCATGTTCTGTGCGGACGAGAGACTATATAATATAAGTTAGTTTAGTTGGTAAGGTAGTTTAATAAGACATAACAAGCTGTCAATGGAGCTAAATGCTCTAGTTCACAGTTCACACAAATGATATCGTTTTAGCATTTGGAAGAGAAGGAGATCGAACCCTAATATTGAAGAGCAACGTAAACTAGAACTTGAGGCCACGGCATAATAGCTAGACAGACAGAATTTGGAAAGGGAATAAAATCAAATATTTAGGGTCTCCTATAATGATATATATATTCATGTCCTATATCTTGAGCTTCTAGATTTTATTCTCTGGCCTTTTCAACTCCTAAAAAGCTTGGTGTTGGCTGATTTAGGGTTTCTTTAAGCCTTTACCAAAGGTCGTGCAGTGGCCGGTGCAATTTCCAAAGAACAACGAAGACCTCACCCAACTTTGTTTGAAGACAAATGCTATAAAAAAGTCGACATGAACATTCTATATCCGACGCGTGGAACAAATGGGAGCGCAAGGTTCGGCGGAATCTATGGATATAGATGAAGTGAGTGAGTGTTCTTAATGTGTTTAATTGGCTTTGTTCAGGTAATCTGTTGGATTAATCTTGTGTACGATCCTTTGAGAAATTCGATTAATTTTATGTACGATATCACAGCTAGGGTCTTAGCTTTTTCGTGGATATTATTGTCCCCGTCATGCACAGTGCATATAGTCTTTTTTTTTATCATGTTATTAATAATTAATATTTGTTTGAAAATTTCAAAGATCAATGAAATTTTTCTCTTTTAATCATATTTTTTTATCTAAAAACTCAAACACTAAATCTTGTTTAAGAGAATCAATTTCATTATCATTCCCCCAAGGACTTGTTGCTAATGCATATAGAATATGTGGTAATGTAATGTGGGAACCATTAAGACATTGATATATTATTTAATGGATTTTGATAATCAGTATCCTTAGGACATTAATTAAAAATTAAAAAAAATATTTATTATGAAAATTATAAGAACACATAAAAAAAATTATAAATAACACAATTTTACATATTTTAATAAAAATTATTCTTCTTTTAATTCTTTAACCAATACTTTAAAGTTACTAGTTAGTATTTGTCTTGTTTAATGTGATTTCTGTAATATGTGATATATTTAACCTACAATAAATACTTACAGCGGGACCTCTTTCATTCTCTTTGAATACATTTATGCAAAAAATAGGTACACAGATGATAATTTTGGAGATTTGATAATAGTATATTATTGTAGCTTCATCTTATATTCAATTTATAATGGTAGAGAAAGAGAGTTTCACTCACAGCTGGAGGAAAACGCAAAGATACTTTTGCCATACATTAACAACTTTGACTTTGTAGGGGGTGCGAGATGTATAGAAATTCACCAATTTCAATTCCGTATGGAGGTCTACTTCGTTGCTGTCAATGAGTTGGAAGATAACTTGTTCTTCATGGAGCATTGGCAATATTGATTTTCAATGTAAACAAAACAGTGCAAAATGTTCTCTCTGCCTTTTAGTTTAATTATAATACACCAACGGTGCAATATGTTTTTTTTCTTCTAAAATTCTAAAGTTCAGCTTTAGTCTCTGAAAAAAATAGACTCTGTATTTCCATCTTTAATTTTGAAATGTGAGTTTTTCATTTCTCTAAACATAAAATACAACACTTTTAATTTAGATAATGCTTTATAAAGAGATGAAAAAACATATTATACCCCAATGATGGATGCACTTGGAAGTGAGGGTAAGCAAATGCACCCCTTCACTTAAAAAAATTATATATAATTATCTAATATTTTTATATTTTGTCCCCCTAATTTTATATATTTAAACCCATTACTCACATATTTTTATATTTTCATATTTTATACTCTTTAATTTTATATATTTGAACCTACTATTATTAATTTTTTTTAAATAAATTATCCCCACTGATCCAAGATTCTAGAGTTATACCCTATCATTAATCATAAATAATCATGCATAACAAAATTATTGGTATTTTTAATGCATGGTAAAATTATTGATTTTAACACCTTGACATATTGTATTGTTCAAATAATGTGCATTATCAGTTATTCTTAAGCTTGTTCTAGTGACAGAACCATCCATTTTAATTGGAGTAGTTAGATAAAAGAAAAGAATATTCTTTGTACATAAAAAATAAAAAAGAAAGAATAATATTTATCTAATACTACTTTTTTTTTACATTCTTTAATATGTTTACAAAGTGTCTAATCACGAGACCTTATTAAAAGTCGAATATAACTTAGATCTTTTAACACAAGACCTTATTGAAAGTCGAATATAACTTAGATCTTTTAAGTAAAGTCTCAAATATTAATTTTGTGGAAGGAAAAAATGTGATTGAAAAAGGAAATCTCACTAAAAATAACTTAGTTAAATTTTTCGACGAAAATTAATTATCAACGAAATTGATGGATACTTCACCCAATGACTTGAGAACAAAAAAAAAACTAGACAAAAGAGGGAGAAGAGAGACGGAAAGAAAATATAAAATCCTTATATGTTATAAACTAATAAGATAAGATCATGTTAAAAATATAAAATATAATAGACAAATACTTTAACCAATCATGATAGGTCTTCATATGATAAAAAAAATTGTTTTTACTCTTTCAAGCATAACTATATTATTACTCAACATCAAGAATGATATAAATTAAAAACAAAACCTTCCTTTTTTAAAGAATATGAGCGAAAGTATATTGAAAAAGGATGTACTATTAAGTGGATGGATCAATTGACATAGAGTTGTTATAATTTAATTAATGGTCTCAAATTTGACTCTTGAATCTATGTATGCGTTAAATACTCAGAAAAAACTTTATTGCTTATAGTAATTCTACCAAAGTATCATGTCAAGTAACATTACCTCTTGTATTGGATATTGAAGTGTTACCTATAAGAATTTTGACACTAAAATAACCAATAGTTATGAGGTTGAAGAGGGATCAAAGTCACATGTTCTCTATTGACCTACCCAAAGAAGCCCTACCTTGGAAGACTGAGATAGCTTACAATGGTGATCTATGCAACACGCACCATGAAGCTCGTTTGGTCTTCATACATCAATCACATATGAGAATAAGGGTGTATGAGAGGGGGGACGTTGGTAAGGCAAGGAAGGACATTGGAATGAAAAAGTCTCCACATTCTTCTTCTCAAGATTTCCAAAGGACCATCAAGAATATGGAATGTGGAGAATTTTTCAAATATGGGGAAGGGTCTGCAATGTCTTTATAGCTAGGAGAAAGAACAAGGAAGGCCACATATATGGATTTGTAAGATTTTGGGGTGTGAGGAATGATAAAAGAGCTTGAAAACCAACTTGATAACATAGAATATGAAACATCAAGCTCTATGCAAATATTCCGAAGTATCGAAATGAGGAATATAAAAGAAGGGATGAAGAACAACGAGGACAAGGTGAAGCACATAGGGAGCATATTGTATTTTTCTAGTGTCTTTTGCCAAAAGTAGGTTTGCCATGGACTAATAATATGACTATGTTACTGTTTTCTTTCTTAATTTTCGCTTCCTCGTCAATACACTTGGTAATAAGGTTATTCACAGTCCATTTCTCACCAATGGTATTGTGGGTAGTTTTAATTTAGGTGAAATTAGCGGGTAGGCTATTTAAGGCATGTTTAACTATGATTTTTTTTAATGAAGGTCAATTTGGTGAGATTTAAGCTTGGTTTGGATGTGAACCATCTTCACAATGGATTCTCTTAAACCTCTAACATTATCATATCTTATGTTTGTTAACCGCTTCATTAAACATCCAGACTCAGTGTTATCAGATACTTGGTACCTCTTTCCTAGAGCATCGAGGAACTCCTTAGCTATCACTTTCTTTGGCAGACCACTAAGAAGATGTTCATAGACAGTCTTCTTGATAGCAATCAAATTCAACCTATTAAACCTCTCCCACTTAGCCAAAAGTTTCTCCTGTTCATATGTGCTCTCCGAATTGATCATAGACTTACTTTCACGTAAAGCTAAATCAAGACCAGAAATTCCCAAAGAGAATTCCAAATCTTGATTCCAATTGTGATAATTTGATCCATTCAAGATCTCAATAGAAACATAATAGTTGTTCACAGAAAAGTTCACTATTAAGTCAAAACAAGAATGCATATTAGGACATATTACAGGACAAGATATAGCTAAAAAAGGAAACAAACTATCAATGTGAGGTCAATATAATAGTACATTCCCCTTTAGGAATAATGCACAAACCAAGGTTACAACCAAGGTCAATACCTCGAGTTAATCCATGAGCATACACAAAATTCTGAAAATTGTCCCCTTTGGGTAGACAAATCCCTTAACTTAGTGCATTCTCCAATAACTCCATCCATTCTTAACTCTTAACCCAAACATACAACAACTCCCTTTGGACAAGCAATCACATGCAAAGACCGAAAGTATTCCTCAAATTATAAAAAAATTCATGAATAAATATAAGTGGTCCCACTTTGGCGATAATGACTTATAGTAACCCATGAAAATTCTCGTACAAGAATTCATTTTCTCTTGTCCAAAACCATGGTCGGGTCAACAAACAAATGCATCAAAAGAGAATCCTTATTGGTCATAAATCAATTAAAGATAATTTTCCACATGTTTTGAACTCAAACAATAATAATCATAAATTAAGGCATTCTAGCATCTAAAATTTAACTAGACAAATATCAACCATATTCATAGCAATAGATAGACATTAATAGGATGTAGAAGATATATATTTCAATTATTAACACAAGTTCATACTTAGAAAAGAAAATAAAAATTAACGCATTCAAGTAACATGAATAGGTTTGGTTCAGTGAGTATATCATAGGTTCGAACTTGTAAGGTATTACCCACAAATTCATTATTAGTAATTCCCAATAAATCGTGATTGAACCCCGCATGCATCATGAAACAAATTGTCCACAAAAGGTTCAATACTAAAAAAAACTCAATGTGCATTCAATAACCCATACATAGTATTTATTGACCATAGGTACCTCTCATTACCCAGTGGTTAGGCTTATACTGTTTTTCTACACTAATCAAAATTAAGTGTCCAAAGTTTATAAACAATTAATCACATTATTAGTGGGCTTAAATAAATATTAGTATTTTTTTAAAAAAAATATTATAATTAATTGTGACCCAGAAGAATGTATGCGAAAATTCTAACATTAAGTGCTTCATATGATAATATATGTTTCTTAGATGGTACTTTAATGGCACTTCAATTTTATGTAGTGAGTGCTGGGAAGGAGATTTATAGTAGCTAACTTTTGTAAAGGGAAGGGGATTATTGTTACTTTTATGTTTGTACTAATATTTTCCTTCAATGCTGGTATGACTTGTGCCATATTGGAGGATTTATAATATTTTTTTTTCCCATCGAAAAAAAATAAAATTCTACTGACATTTACAGTTCCTTATGATGATTTTGATAGAAAGAGATGAAAGTAACTTACAACTTACATAAAAATAGTTTTATCATTTTTTTATCACAAAAACAATAGCATGATTCCTTGAGATTTTTTTTTTTACCTTTTTATTACAAAAATGCACTTTATTTACTTTTTTATTTTAAAAAATTATATAGGAAATAGTGAAAATATTAAAAAATTACAACTTACATAAAAATAGTTTTACCCTTTTTTTTATCACACAAAAATTAGCATGATTCCTTCAGTTTTTTTTTTTTACTTTTTTATTATAAAAATGCACTTTATTTACTTTTTATTTTTATAAATTACATAGGAAATAGTGAAAATATTAAAAAAATTACAACTTACATAAAAATAGTTTTATCCTTTTTTATCACACAAACAATAGCATGATTCCTTGAGGTTGTTTTTTTACTTTTTAATTATAAAAATTCACTTTATTTACTTTTTTATTTTTATAAATTATATAGGAAATAGTGAAAATATTTTTAAAAAATTGTAAATAAAACTGGAAATATAGAATAAAAATAAAATGAAAATAAAATAGTGTCTTTAAAACTAAATAGCCCCTAAATTTAAGAATTTTTTTTAAATAGAAAATAATTACATGTAAAATGAAAAAAAAATATTTCTTGGATAAAGGGGGATTGTGCCCTATTGTTGACCTGACTATCGGTCTTGGTTCAAATAAACTTGCTCATGGGTTGAGTTATCGACGGTGTATGGGATAATATTTTAAAACGTTTCATGCTTTCTGCCTAAGATGCTCTCTCACCTTTGCATCAGCTTCTAATTTTCGGGTTTATAGATACTTTACCCCGCTGTAAGGTTTGCCCTTAAGAAGTAATACATACTATAAGATATTCTTCAAATTATTGTTTAAAACTGATAACATTATCTAATCAGAATTTAGTCAAACTATCATTTGCGGATGAAAATGAGTTAGCATGAGGTGCACAAATTATTATCCTGCTTCCTAGAATACAACTTAACCATTATGCGAAGTGTAGATACGCAAGTGCCCTACAGCCTAGAGGACATGATCTGAGATATTACAACCTACAGTCGATCTAGAAAAGGATTAAACAAAATTGGTATGTAAGGCTTTACATAATAAATAGGATATGGGAATCACTGAACGAGCAGTACATTAATCCTACAAGGCTATCCTGTTACTATTGGACAAAACTTAGATAAAACAATTTTTTATATGCAATTCGTATTGTTATAAAAAATAAATTGAAATTTCACTTTAATAATTTGCACAAAAATGTTTTGCAATAAATATCAAGATAAGTCACTGAATTGAACTCTAGTTCTAATTAGAGAATAACAACAAAAACACTTGAAGGGAATTCTATCTAGGTTTATTTTTTATTCTGTACTGGCCATGCTTGTAATTCGGTTATTGGAGTTATAAGTGAAAATAACTGCTCCATCTCATCATATTCATAGGGATTTAACTTCAATTTGATTATTTAACACTTGTTAATCATTTATTCCACGGACTTTGAGCGTAGGAATAGCTTGGTAGATATTATATGTTGTCCGGAGGAACTTGAATGTAACGTGGAAGACTTTAGCGTTGAAGTGACTTTGTAGGTACTATTTTTGTTGTCTAGAGAGGACATGATGTTACACAGTCTTATCACACCTCAACCGAAGAATACTTCTAATATCTTTTTTCAAAGAATCTCGAATACACCACATAAATAAATAAATTTGATATCACATTTTAATTAAAAACTTTAAGACTACACTTATTCATTTTTATACAATGTGACCTCATACTCTCATATTCAGACAAAATACAATCACAGTTGGTAACTGCATCTAAGTTTTGTTCATTAGTGTATACAATGCATACATAAGTTCAAGCAATGGTGAGCTTGTTACACCGAGGAGACAAAGAGCGTTATCCACGGTTGGTCTGTCGGTCCATAAAGTACTTTAAAAGAATGTGAGATTCATCCCACGATGTGGCCGCCCTTGGACCTTCATTTTTTTTTAATTTCATGACAGAATTCCTCTGTGTTTATTATAATCATATTGTAGACTCCCACGTTCGTTGTTCAATATCAATTACAACGCGCATGCTAAGCCCCTCCCAGTTCTAACTCCTAACTACATCACTATCACCATTAATTAACACACTTATTAATCTTGGTTAGTCACCTCTCAAGGATTAACACTTAGACCCCATTGCCATTTCGAGCACAATTTAATTGAGCCCTAAGGTGTTTAAAACTCATTGAAATATTACATTATTCTAAATTATCACCCATGAACTTGGTCCCATATGAGTTGTCCTTTGCCCTCAGTGGACTCCTGAGTTCAGTTACAGAGAACTAGGACCTATCCATGACACAATCATTACAATTTAAAAATGCTATTAACAATTGAAGTCAATGCTTACTCTAACACTTTTCTAGGGATTGGGTATAAATATGTCTATAGTTTTTGCTTATGCCAAGCAAACATTTAACTAGAGCTTCAATTCTATTTGCAGTGGCATTAGACCACTCAAGAATAACCAACCAACCAACCCTTTTGGCCTTTTCTTTTTTTCCTAAACACAAACAATAGAATGGAACCTGTAGGAGCCTTCCCTGATGGAGAATGGGATTGCTTTCGCCGAATATTTGCCGGTGAGGATCATGAGCATGATTTATTCACACCCCAATTTCCATTTTTGCTTGATGGTGATGATGAATTGAACATTGTGACACAACCCACATTTTGTGCTGCTCCTGAAGTTGGTGAAAATGAGCGTATGTTTTATTCTATAGATGCTCACCACTCAAATTCTTCTCAGTATATTTCACAAGAAAGTAGCTATAGTAATAGTAGCAATTGTAGTGGTAATGACACTGTCTTCATTGCCAATCCGGGTAGCACAAACTATTATTTTAGTTACCCTGATCATGTGCTAGCAAATAATGCATGTGTATATTCCATGGATGAGAAACATTTTGCCTCTTTTGTCCCATCGCTTGCTGACATTGTAACGGAAGAGAGTGTCAAGTTGTATGAAGATGTGGCAAGTGATGACAGATTGGAGAATTCTGAATGCAATCAAATGGAACCTATTGTTTTTCCCAGCAAGCAGTTGCAGCTCAAAAGGAAGCTTGATGTGCCTGCTGAAGATAAAATGAACAAAGGATCTGAGAATCAAAAGAAAAGGGCTCGTGTTTTAAAAGATGTAAGTTTTTCTCAAAGAGTAATGCACTATAGTTTAATTTCTATGCACTTCAACCAATCAAAATCATCCTTGATGTGATTTTTTAAGGCAAATACTAGAACACTTGTTAAATAACTTAAAGTAATTTTTTTTATTAAAATATGTAAAATTGTATTGTTCATTATTTTTTTCATTCTCTCATAGTTTATACCATCAATACTTTTTTATTTTAATTCCTTCATCAACATCATAAGAATACCTATTAACAAGACTTATTTAAAAATAATTATTGTAAAAATAAATAAAATTATTATACATAATAATTTATAATTAAATGACAATATAATTTTTTTTTCACTTAAACTATTTGCTCAATGCACTAAATTAGTTTCTAAAGTTGGAAGCACAAACCAGTTGATACTTAAAATTCAGAAAAAAAAAAAAACCATTTAAATCCTTGAAATTGTCAAATGACATGTTATTTTAATCCCTAATCTTACAATATGATGTTCATTTTTTAGCCCTTGGAAATGCAACAATAAAGATCAAAATGACATTTATTTAGTAGTATATCAAGGATTAAAATAATAGCTATATAATTTTAGGATCAAATTGATCAAACTAGTTTGGTACTAAGTTATTCTACATTGAAGGTGGAAATTTGTGACAGTTTGCTGTGTTTCCATGATCAGGGGCAAGGATGCATGAAAAACACATGGTCCAAGAAGAATCAGAAACATGCCAGCAACGGGGAAGAAGCAGAAGAGACTAATGCAGGTTCAGATGGACAAAGCTCTAGTAGTAACATGTCAGAGGATGATAACATTTCTAAATCTGCTCTCAACTCAAATAGGAAAACAAGAGCAAGTAGGGGATCAGCAACAGATCCCCAGAGTCTGTATGCAAGGGTATGTAATTAATTAATCACATTCAAATACAAAACCAGTTTTTATTTTATTTTTGTCCTTATGTGATGTGCTTGCCTAGTATACTTTGTGTGTGGTACTTATATATGCATATTACTCTTCTTGAATCTTGCAGAAAAGAAGAGAGAGAATAAATGAGAGACTAAGAATCCTACAAAATCTTGTCCCAAATGGAACCAAGGTAAATAATGTAATTTTTGTTTTTAATATTGAAGTCAGTGGAGTGGGGCATAAGCCAAATTCAATGGAATAGTGTATTAATTTCATGGATGGTCGTGTATAATGTAGGTTGATATAAGCACAATGCTTGAAGAGGCAGTCCATTACGTGAAATTTTTGCAGCTCCAGATCAAGGTATGTACACTTGAAAATCATTGTTTTCTCTAATTTAGAGACATTAATACGAGTTTAATATATATACATTGTTTTATATTATTATTTGATTATAAATTATCGAATTATTTTAAAGATAATTATTTATAAGTCGATAAATTTATCTTACATAGATATACAAAAAATATAATGTTGGTAAATATTTTTTTCTCTTAATATATTAACATATGTACAATCAAATTATAACTCTTAATTTTTTTATTTTTATTTTTTTGTAGCTTTTAAGCTCCGATGATCTATGGATGTATGCTCCACTTGCTAACAATGGGCTTGATATTGGACTCAATCTCAACTCCCTACCACTTTAAGAGGGTAGAGGATACGTTTACTACCGATTTGACAACAAACGGAAAACAACTACGTAGAAAAAAAAAATGTAAAATAAAATTGAGCAATATGTGTATTCTAACTTGTTATTATTGGCTAATGTGAAATAAAATAGCAGTTGCGTTCTAAAAGAGAATCGTCACTTTTTCATTATATTAATCACGTGGTGTTCTTTTCTGACTTTTGAGAAAATCATTAAATGATTGTTCGAAGAACATCATAGTAATGAGCTCAAACCCAAAGTGCACGAGTTATAGTAATTGCACGAATTATAGTAAAGAAAAGGAGGAGGGCATCATAAACAAACATAGAAACTGAAAAGTTAGAGAATGGGATGATACGAAGGTGGTGGTGTGTTAGACATCGGAACGTCCAAGGGAGGTGGCGGAGTGTGTGAGAGGTAATGAAAGCACCATTGATATGTACGTAAAGGAAAAAAAACTATTCTATCATTACTCCTAATTTTACAACTAAAAATGATAAAGATAACAATTCAGATTTTTCTTTGATATCATTGATACACACTCAAAACATTCCTAACAAACTCTATTCTAGAACATACCTATATGAGATATTATGTATGTTTTATCTATTATCATTAAAACACAAATAATGGATATTAATATTAACAATAGACCTAAAAGTACACAACCTTATTAATACTCTAGTGGGCCTCAGAGTAGTGTATTATCCTAACATGTGACTTCAAAACAAGCAAAAAAAAAGCTGAAGATAAAGACAGTAGCAAGAGAAGAAAAGGTGGAGGTAGCATAAAGGAAAAAAAGGAAAGAGGAAGGGGAAAAAATCATTATAAATTAAAATGGAGAAAAAATCTTCCATGGAAGAAGAGAGTGTCACGGCCGTTGAACCGCATCGTTGTTCCAAATAGTTTTTTTTTTATTATTTTAGATTACATCTTTATATATGAGGTAATCTTATTTAAGCTAGATAGGATTATTATGGATGGTAAAAAAATTTCTTCAAATATTTAAGGTAACTGCATATCTATAACTCAAACTCAAGATCTCAAATAATAAATTTTACTTGAAAAGATTTTAAATAGTTTTTTTTTAATATCCAAGTCTAAACTGAGCATTCGTACCATGCAAGATCAATTTTCATGTGACAAAATTAGAAGAGAATAAAATTTATGGCTTATAAAGAAGAAAGGCAACTTGGTATGGTAGGAATTCTCACAGCCCATAGTAGCATTTGGGCTAGGGTGACAATAACCTAACATCACACTCACGTGGGCTTCAACAGAGGCCATCATTTCCCTTACCCATTATTTGACTGCGTCATGGCCACTTTCAGCCGGTTAATTACGGTCAAGTGTGTAGTGTGTACCCATCGTTTCTCCAATACCAACTCCGTTGGTGACCCCTTCCCGCTAGTTGCAATTTCCAATTGTTTATTGTCACTAAATAACAAAAATGAATTATTTGTAACATATATGTGCCACTAAATTTATGAGATCACCTCTTTTTACGTTTTTTTTGTTCCGAGTGATAAATAGAAGCAGGAACATGGTTTACATATATTAGTTTATATTAGGGTATTTGTGATTTGGTTTGGTTTACTTTTTCATCAAAAAATTATATGAATCAAACTTAAAAAATATGTACTATTTAATTTTCATTTAGAATAAAATCTAAACCAAATGAAATCAATATTTTATCGTTTGGTTTGGTTTGTTATTTTTTATCTTTAAATTAAATTACATGCAAAAATTACTAATAATAATTTACAAAATTTATTTATATATTTAACCTTCTACAATAAAAATTTACAAAAATTTTATCCATTTTAAACTAAATATATCTTTAAAAAATAGCCTAAAAAAATGATATATATTATATAAATTTTATATATATAATACTACAAAATATTGTAAAATTCAAATGGTATACATATAAAACTTATAACACTAAAGTAACTAAGTGTTAGTACAAGTGTTGTGGTTTGTTTTCAAAAATACAAATCACAAATCAAATCAAATTGATCAATTTGAAAGAAAAAAAATCATCTAAATAAATCTAAAAAAAAATCAATTTAGTTTAGTTGGATTTTCAATTATTTTAGCAACTTTTAATTTTTATTTTAGATTAATTTGGATTTCAACACTCTAGTTATTATATTTTTGAAATGGACAGAGAGGTAGGTTTCGTCGTCTTTTTCTAATGGAAAATATCACAATTTTAAACGTGTTTTGCCTTTTTTAAACTAAATTGTATCGTCCATCGTCAACCTGAAAGTCTCTACAAAGAGAATCAAACTGTTTTCATTAACTATAGCTGATTGGGTTTGGGCCGTTTGGCTGCGGTCCCTAAACAAAGATAAATTGACCAGAAACACCCTAGACACTAGGTAAGCAGTGACTTAAGCTTTTACAGGTAGAATTTTTTAAAGAATGACTAGTACAGTACCCATGTGGTGATAAAATCAAACTTGTAACCTTTTTAGTTATAACTTTGTAGTATTAAGTAAATAAAAATTAAAACTAATAAACGTTGTCTATTTTTTAAAAATAAGAATATGGATGTCTAAAAGATATTTAATGTTAACTAAAAGTTTTTTAATTTATGATATTATTAATAAAATAATTTAAATTAATTAACTTTAGTTATCCTATAATAAAAAATCAAACTATTATTTTATAATATATATAATATATTAATTAAATGTTATTATTTTGATAAAAATAAATTCTTTAATATTAAAAATGTTAAAGAATAAAATAAAATGAAGAATAGGAAAATTGCAAAAAAGGAATAATATAAAATACATTATTATCAATATTTTTTACCATTTTTTGTTGATGCACAGAACTGAAATTATATTTCACAAGGAAAATATTTGAACACACATAACTCTTAAAAAACTAGTTAAGACAACATACTATGTAGATTGTAATAACTAACTATTGTTAGCTAATTCATTCAATGATAAACTAGCCTTCCTTTTACTCATTTTCCTTTAGCTTTGTCTTCAAACTTTCTTTACAAGTTTTTGTATCCATGACAGACATAGGTTCTTTGATGGTCTCAGAACTCTTCTCTTGTAGAGCTTTATTGCACAACTAATCATTTTTGCTTCTTATTTTGTTTGCCTGATTTCTCATCATGAGTAGCAATCAATCACAGCAAGATCAATACCTAAACATACATAGTCCCTTCTATCTTCATCCAGGAAAAAATCTTGCGATTGTACCGGTTTCTCCGGTGCTTGATTCATCAAACTACAACTCATGGAGTCGTTCAATGCTCACTGCATTGAGTGCAAAGAACAAGGTTGAGTTTGTCGATGGCTCACTTAAAAGATATATAGCAAATCATGCACTTCACACAACTTGGAAGAGGTGTAATAATATGGTGGTTTCTTGGCTTGTTCATTCAATTTCACCTTCAATTAGACAAAGCATACTTTGGATGGATGATGCGCGAGACATATGGAAAGATTTAAAGTCAAGGTACTCACAAGGTGATCTGTTGAGAATTTCTGGACTACAGCAAGATATGGCATCCAACAGATAAGGTGTCAATACCATAATTGATTATTTAACAAAATTGCGAGTTATTTGGGATGAACTGGAAAACTATTGGCCTGATCCAATTTGTACATTTGACCCAAAGTGTATGTGTGATGTTCTTAGTAGTGTTATGGAAAGGGAGAAATAGGATCAAGTTATGCAGTTTCTTAGAGGTTTGAATGATCAAATTCAACATTATTAGATCCAATGTATTGATGATGGATCCATTACCTATCATAGCAAAGTTTTTCTCATATATAGTTCAACAAGAAAGGCATATCAATTATAGTGATCTTATGGAAAGCACTAGTTTGATCAATGCAACAAGCACAACTTCAAATTCATGCACCTATTGTGGAAAAGAAAATCACACAGTGGACAGATGCTATAGGAAAAATGGTTTTCCTCCAAACAGATGCTATATGAAAAATCGTTTGGAACCATCTATGATATTGATTCTTTAAGAGTTTTTGGTTGTTTGTGTTTTTCTAGTACCTTGACTGTCAATAAAAAGAAGCTTGATCGAAGAGCTACCACTTCTATTTTTCTGGGTTTTAAGCCTAATACAAAAGGATATATCACCCTAGACCTGAAAACTGCAGTTGTTTCTGTTTCTAGAAATGTCATTTTTTAGGATTGTTTCCCTTTCACTAATCAGAATAAACTTGATCCAATCATAGTCCTACTTGTACCCACTTCTCCATCTCATGATACCACTGATCAGTTTAATGATTTCCATTATGAATCACCAATTAATCATATCACAGATGAATCCAATGTCACTAATTCTGATTTTTCCATCTTACACTCACATAACAACTCTCAGACCCCTAGAAGATCCATGAGAAAAGTACATAGGCCAAGAAAATTTAAAGACTTACACATCACATGTCCATCATCAATTGTTGTCAGTCAATCTATAGGTACTAGACTTTATCCTATCAGCTTTATTCTTTCCTATAGCAGACTATCTCCTTCTTATCACAGTATTGTTTTGTGTGTCACACAACAAGTTGAACCTCAGTCATATAGTCATGCCTCTAAAAATCCTAATAGGATTGAAGCCATGAGTGCAAAAATAAAGGCATTAGAACTTAATAATACATGGATTCTTACTGATTTTCCCTAGCATAAAACTGCCATTGGATACAGATGGGTATATAAGATCAATCACATAACTGATGAATCAATAGAAAGATACAAATCAAGACTGGAAGCTAAGGGCTACATTTAAATAGAAGGGCAAGACTATTTGAATACTTTTTTCCCTGTGGCCAAGCTAACTATAGTCAGACTTCTACTGGCTTTAGCTGCTATCAATCAATGACATCTAAAGCAACTGGATGTGAACAATGTCTTCTTACATGTGATTAAAATGAGGAAGTGTAAATGGTTCTTCCTGAAGGAATGCAGGTAGATAAGCCATGATAGGTTTGTAGGCTTGAAAGGTCTTTATATGGCTTGAAACAAGCTAGTAGATAGTGATATGTTGGATTATCTTCGTTTCTGACTTCACATGAGTACAAGCGGTGTGCTTCTGATTATTCCTTGTTCATCAAGCATGGATCCAAGACAATTACTACTTTACTAGTCTATGTAGATGACATTGTTTTGTTTGGAAATGACTTAGCTGAGATTCAAAGCATTACTCATCTATTGGACAGTGCCTTCAGAATAAAAGATGTAGGTGATTTAAGGTTCTTTTTGGGCTTTGATGTAGCCAGAACACCTGCTAGTATTAATCTTTGTTACAGAAAGTATGCTTTGGATAATATTCTTAATAACAATGGGATGCTTGGTTCCACCCCAGTGTCCACTCCTTCTAATTACACCACTAGATTGCACAAACATTCAGGATCTCCTCTTTTAGCTGAGGACCCATCTTCTTACAGGAGGTTATTTGGAAGATTGATTTACTTTACTAATACTAGGCCTGATTACATATGTTGTACAACATCTTAGTCAATTTTTGGCTGAACCTACTTCAACTCATCAACAAGTTGCCTTAAGAATCCTTAGATACATTAAAGGATCTCTAGGTGCAGGGTTTTTTTGTTGACAGTAATATACATTTGAAAGGTTTTAGTGATTCAGATTGGGCAGGTTGCATTGGCACCAGAAGATCTATCATTGATTATGTCATATACATTGGTAATTCGTTGATCTCATGGAAGTCTAAGAAATAAGCAATTGTTTCAAGAAGTTCATTAGAGCCTGAGTATAAAACATTGACAAGTGCTACTTCTAAGCTGCAATTGCTTAATTTCTTGCTGGAAGAGTTCAAGGTTCATTTCCAGCACTTTGCTACTTTGTATTGTGACAACAAATCTGCTCTCCACATAGTTGTCAATCCCCTTTTTCATGAGAGAACAAAACACATTGAAATTGGTTGTTACATAGTTTAAGAGAAGGTGATGACTGGGCTTGTGAAATTACTCCAAATTTCCTCTGAAAATTAGCTTGCAGATATCTACACTAAAGCTCTTATCCTTGGTGCTTTTCAGTTTCTGTATTCCAAGCTAGGAATGTCTAACATCCATTCCTAGCTTGAGGGGAGCTCTTAGCATAGATTATCTTGTAACTAGAGTTAGAGTTAGCTTAATTGGTTAGTTTAGCCTGATCATCATGCAACCATAGTTGGATTTAGTTAGTTGCAAGTTGGTTACCCTTGTAACTAACTATATAATCAACCATAATAACTAACTATTGTTAATTAATTCATTCAATGATAATCTAGCATTCCTTTTACTCATTTTCCTTTAACTTTCTCTACAAGTTTTTGTATCCATGGCATACACATGTTATTTGAACCACTTATGCAAAAACATTTTAATTTTTAAAAATGTACAATTTGTTTATTTTTTTTCTTTCTTTATATTCCCACACACAATCACGCGAATCTTACTGCATTAGTAAACAGCTATAACGCGCTCCACTTTGATGAATGCCCAAAGTATAATTAAACTTAGTGGTAATAGCCCACTCCAACTCGACTCCACTTGTTTTTGCTGACACATATTCTACCCCACAATAAGAAAACTCTCCCATGTGATCTGGATGGTTCGTTCCTCCTTTTCCAAGCACTCCCTTCCCTATCTTGGAACAACCCAAAGCATAGCCTCATGGCGGTGCCTGTTTTTTAATGTGTGATGTAATTGGCAGCAAGCACCTTAGATTTAACCCTTTTTTATGTTTTCTTGTACATTATATAAAAACTATGCAAATAAATAAATGTACCCTCTTAAGTTCTTAGCCTATCTATAGATTCGAATGTATCTTAACCTCATTTGTCCTTGGATTTAAGATCAAAGGATTGTGTTACCATCTAGAATTTGGGTAAAAGAAAGACAGATATACGAAAATTAAAGGCTCTAAAAAATTGGATATTAAACTAGAGAGCCTCCGGAAAGTTTCTAAGAACAAAGAGAATATGTTGTGTTTTGTGAGTATTTTAAAAGGTTACAAGTTTTACATAAAGTAATTTAGTCTAAAGAGTATATATATTATAACATGTGATGAGATGAATTGAAGTAATAACAAGAGACATGAGTCTCACGCCTATGAGATCAGGTCACGTGAGCTTGATGTAATGTAAATCATTTTATTTTCTCGTCGCTTCAACATCATCCGACCATCATAAACAACAAAATTCATATATCTCTTCTAGCATAAAGTTTACATTAATCTCTTCTAATAATCTTTAGGGTCAGACTAATAATAAGGATTAACTTTCAGACTTTAGTGTTTTCTAATAATTATTGGGGTTGACCTAATAATAAAAATTAAAATAATATATGCGAGTGGAAATTTCAGGAAAATCATTATAAGAAAAAATATTAATCTCTTAATTCTCTTGTAAATTTGAAATGGGGTCCTTTAAGAAAGGAGGAACAAGGAACAATCCATGATCATGATCACATTCCAAGTTACAAGACAATAGAGGGTTTTAAAAGGTCGGCCCCTAAAAGATGTTGACAAGTAAAAGTCATTGGGTTGAATATCCCTGACGTTGCCGGCTGCTGTAGACGAACTGTTGTAATTTGGACCGCGTTCACTCCCCACCTAAGATCAAACACACAACAAGAGAAGAACCTTTCTTTCTCTTTTGTACTTTATTGTGGATTTTGACTTACCATCTTTGAATTTGGAACCAGTCTCCTTACAGACAGACTTCACTCGGTGTTTTGCTGGTTCTCAGTCCCTTCGCCACTCCTCTCAAACAAAACAAAACAAAAAAAAAAGAGAAGAAAACTACACTACTCAGTCCCCACATTGATACTTCTTTAACCGACCTAAACATAATGTTATTAGTGTCACTCTTGGGTCTTGGCTACCAAGAAATTCATTCCCCCCACAATATGTACCAAAAAACGTGCTCCATTATACTCCACCTATATTCTATCTGTTTCCTTTTTTTAAAAAAATAAATATTTTTTAAATTTTATATTTTTATGTTAGCTTGCGCACCGCGCTTACTTGCTCACCACTTGTCACGCAACTTCCCTCATTTCCTCACGTCCTTATAAACCCCCTTCACCCACTCTCACTCCAAAGTCCCAACTCAAATCAACACAACCCAACCCAAAACTCAAGCTAAATTCTCACTCTCACAGCTTCAATCTCTCTCTCTTTCTCTCTACCAAAAAAATGGCTTTGGAAGCTCTCAACTCACCAACAACAACCGCTCCATCTTTCCCCTTCGACGACCCTACTATTCCATGGGCCAAAAGAAAACGTTCAAAGCGTTGTTCACGCGACCACCCTTCGGAGGAAGAGTACCTCGCTCTCTGCCTCATCATGCTCGCTCGCGGCGGCACCACCCGCCACGTCGGCACTCCACCGCCGCAACCGACTCCAGATCCTTCCACGAAACTCAGTTACAAATGCTCCGTTTGCGACAAAAGCTTCCCCTCTTACCAAGCGCTCGGTGGACACAAGGCCAGTCACCGGAAACTCGCCGCCTCCGGCGGCGAAGACCAACCCACCACCACCTCCTCCGCCGCCAGCTCCGCTAACACCGCCTCCGGAGGTAGGACCCACGAGTGCTCCATCTGCCACAAGTCCTTCCCCACCGGACAGGCCCTCGGCGGACACAAACGTTGTCACTACGAAGGTAACGGTAATGGAAATAACAACACCAGTAACAGCTCTGTCACCGCCGCCTCTGAAGGCGTGGGGTCCACCCACACCGTGAGTCACGGCCACCACCGCGACTTCGATCTCAACATCCCGGCTTTTCCGGATTTTTCGACCAAGTTCGGAGAAGACGAGGTTGAGAGCCCTCACCCGGTCATGAAGAAGCCTCGCCTCTTCGTCATTCCCAAGATCGAAATCCCTCAATTTCAACAAACTCTATGAATTTTTTATTTTTATTTTTTTCGATTAGTTTGGAGAATTTTGAGAGTTACTATAATTTGATTTTGTACATAGTACTACCTGGAAGTTTTGTTGAACTGTACGTACCGGACCCAGTTCTCTGATTTAGGTTGTACTTTCACAGAGACAGATTTGCAATTCAATTCAATTTCTTTATTTATTTAATTTTATTTATAAAATTATTTGATCTAGTTTGGTTTTTTTTATTAAAAATAAAAAATTTTAAACACTTAATTAATAATTTTTTTCCTCTCATCCTATCACATAATACTATCAATTTTTTTTTCTCAATTTTTAGACAAATTAAAATCATGCAATAAACATTTTTCTTTGCGTTATTATGAGTGATGCCCGTGGAAATATGGCATGATGAAACGGCAGAGTCGCGTGGAGAGTGCGGCAACTCGTGGTGGCAGTGCCTATTTCTGTTTTAGTATTTTCCGTTGAAATTAAACCACTTGCGCATCTTTCTGACTCTGTTAAAAGTGGAACTCAACATCATCTTCATCCCCTTTTTTTAAGTGTTCACGTTTACGGTGCTTTATCATTCTATCCACACTTCTTTTCAATTTTTCCTTTCACCACCTATCAGTATCTACGTTGCACTTAAATTCAGCTTGCAAGTAATGTTTTTCAGTAACTTAACTCCCAATGGAAGTAGTTATAAGATGAAATTATTTGAACTTATTTCATTAAAAAACGCTTATTTTAATAAAATAAACAATTCTTTTAGTGTGTTTTCTGTTTAAAAATAATAAAATAAACATTTTTATTTATTTTGAGAAGTAAATCTTTTATCCTTATTTAGTTCAAATTACATACAAGCAGTTTTTCGGCAACCTAATTCTTAACCGAAGCACTAAGGCGCTTAACGTGTGAATTGAGAACAGAGTAAAAGTTCACGGTTTTTACTGTTGGTTTAGTCCCGTTTTTGTGTTGCCCATAGTAATGAGTACTTTTTTTATATGCTCACTTCACTTTATATTTAAACATTTTTAGTGTTTAAATAGAATTAAATTTATTTCACTTTTTAGTAAAAAAGAATTAAATTTATTTACTTTTTTATACTTGTACCCTCTAATTTTTTAATTTATAATTATGTTAGGTTTTGATATCGACTTTCAATATCTAATTTGAAGTTCAGCTAGTGAACCACTTGAAGTCTTAAATTTTGTTAGGGACTTACAGCCTGTTTGGTTTTACATCCAATTGCTGAGAAAATCACGTCGATTTCACGTTTAAGGCCAAACAAGTATTTATGGCTTTGAATTTTCACATCAAATGTGCATGGAAACGCTGAATCAAACACGAGTGCCTATATTATTGCCTGTTACTGAAATCCTATTGCCCTTCACGCATGTAAGTGCATGTCGATCTCACCCCCTTTTTTTACTCCTAGACAAGAAACTGTTTCATTAAAAACAAAAGGTGTTTTTTTTTTTTTTTTTCTTTCTTTTACCCGCGGTTAAAGAAAGGTTAAATCTGATATTCTATGAAATTGCTGTCAATGATTAAAAATAGGATAAACTACATTGACCTCTTCCAGGTCGAATCCATTGACATTCAGTATTTTTCTTATTTAAAAATTTATTGCCCCTCCCTCCAAAAAAAAAAAGTCTTTTGAGATTTAATTATATTAAATTTATCTCTTTTGAAAAAATAGTTAAAATTGCTCCAATATACAAAGTTAGTATATATATTAAGTATAATCAGAATAAGTTTCAGAAAAAGAATCACTGTAATTTTCCCTTAAAAATATATAGTAAAATAATAGTGATTTGGAAAGGAAGGAGGTAGACGACACTGAGTGGAGTACTAGTGCAGAGGGGATGAGGATGTTTAATTTCGTGTATAAAACTATAAACTATGGTTCAGATAAGAACGAGGTTTAGCATTTTACACATTGCAATCAAATGGAGTTGATGTGAACGACACGTGCCATTACTTATCTTCGAATTACTTATACACTTTTTACATATTTTATTGTTTGCAAATATGTAATTAATAAACATGATTCAATCAGTGATTTGTGATCACTAAATTGTGCTGAACGCGTGGACCTTCATGCACCTTCTCAGATGCACACGTTTTCTAATTTTAGTTTACACGTTAAAAACTTTCCACTTCATGAATAAGATTAGGAATAAATCACATGATAGCATAACCTCTTATTTATTTTATTAGCGATTCAGGATGCGTTTATTCTTCCGTGAGGATAAAAATTTATATATCCAGAAGATATTTAAGAAAAAATTTGAAAGTGAGCAAATTGTACCATACAATTGTTCCAGATTAGACTCGAGTTAAACTAGACTGTGGATGCTATTTAAGAGGCCTAGGCCAACTCAAAAGTTTCTTAGAGCTCGAGCACAACATGAACATAAAAATGATTGTAGCTAATCTCTTGACCGTTCCCAATTAGATAATAGTTAATGTTGGAGCATAAACGTGAAAATGAAATATCCTATGGAATAAGAATGAATAAATTAAGCAGAAAAAGATCTACAAATATAATAAAATGTTTTTGGTGTTTAAATTTTTCTCATACTTTTAACAAGTGATATCAGAATTGATGATTTGACCAATGAGTTAACAGCAATAAAATAAACTCTTTGTGTGCCTAGTGATGATACAAGGGCCTAACAGGCATGCAAATATCCTGATTGTTTTGATGGAATTGGTTAAGCAAGGTTCATCAACTGTGCAAGTAAAACTCTTGGATAGAGACGACTTTAGCTTGAGGAGGAACATTTGTTTGAGGGTGGAAGAGACCTATTATTCATTAGACGTTTAAAAAGATATTTATAAATTATTTATTAGTAAGATCTCCATATTTAAAGTGGGATTCGAACTTAAATCGTTAAGTTTTATGTATTAATTGAAACTTCTTTATATGTTATTGTATAATTTTTAGGTATGTGTGCATCATTAATCACGACCAACGTAATTTTTGTTGGAAAATTCGTATAATAGTTAACATAACAGTCGGTAAAATTGCTAAGTATGCAAATGATAATCAGTATGAGAATATTTGTCTTTCCGTTTTATTATATATTGTCCTTTCGCGATTTTACTTGCTTTAACTTATTATTTGTCATTTTCAAAAAAAAAAACTTAAAACATTGTGAAGATATTATTTTTATTTTTGATATTTTATATTTTTCTATTAATATTTTCATCAAATAAAATAGTAGAATTAATTAATAGATAATTTAATTCCTTTTAATTTACATATTCACTTCAAGTCTCGTGAATAAAATTAAGATAGTTGTTTTCATGATTCAAGTTAGTTAAGATCAAATTAATGTGACTATGTAATTTTGTTAGTTTACTTGTCCTGCAAGGTGTCTTAGTGAACTAAATAATTGATCAAAAAAACTAATTGCATTTATACATGTATTCCACCCTTACAGAACCAGAAAAAAATAATAGGGAGACAAAAATTTATTACATGATAAGAAAAAAAAAAAAGAATGACTAAGTTTTACTATGAATAATTAATTAAAATTTATTTCAATAAAATATAATATGTCCATAAAAGTAAATGTAATTACTTTTGATACAAATATGTAAAGAATTAGGAGTGATTTAATTGAGAATATAAGTATTAAGAAGTAAATTATATATTTTGAAAGAAAGAAAAAACATTGTTTTTAGCAATACATAAAGAGACTAGTGTTGGGTCTCAAAGTTACAACCACACACACCTACCTTCCAACTGCCACTAACGACGTTGGTGGAATCTTGGTGGTGTCCAAGTTCGTAGAATCTTTCTCGCTTTCTGCTGCTAATTGCTTAAGGTGGCGTTCTGCTTTGGTTGGCAATTAAATATTTGGAGAATATATCTATGCCCGCGGATTTTATTAAATGGAAAATCACAATTGTAAACCATATTTTTTTATGGCCTATGAAGTGAAAGAAAAACAAAGAAATAAAAAGGAAAGGAAAACAGAGAGTAATATGGATAATAAATAAATGATGATGTGAGAAAGAAGGAAGACAAAATAAAATTAAAAAGTGTATATTTATATAAACCCTTATTGAATTTTTTCATAGAATATATGTTTCATTTATGCAATTGTTGAATAATTATATCATTGTATTTTAATACTTGTTCTCTGTTGTATTTGTGAACAGAAATGTCTAAGGATATTGATATTTTAATATTGGATCAAACTCTCTCTTAAAGTATTTATAGAGAAAAAATACCTTAAAAAAATGATCACTATGTAAGAAACAATTAATACTCAACTAGTGGGATGAGGTATATGCACAGTGTGAATGAAAATAAAAGAAAATGAGAATGTGTGTACCTTTTTTTTTCTAGAAGCGTTTCTTATTTATATTGAACTTACCTCTTGGTCAGTTACAAATTCTCTCCGATAATCAGGCCAAGATCTCTAACTGTTTTGGTATCACGATTTTCATTGTTATTATCTTCGAAATTCACTATCTCATTGTCAATTACTGTCACTAAGCCAATTTATGGAATCCGTAATAATACTTAACGCTTACTATGCTTGACTAAAAGTGAAGGAGAAGGAAATATTTTTAAAATTTTATTTCATTTAATTAAAAATTGGACAAAAGAAAAATAAATACTTTAAGTTTCTTTTTCTTTAATTTTTATTTCTCTAATCCAATGTTAAGATGCTTAAAGGAAATAAAATATGTACATATAAATAATATTTTTATTTGAGAAATATTATTTATATTTTTCAATTTAAGAAAAAGTGTTTTTATTCTAAAAACGTCACTTTAATTTTTATTTTAAAAAATGTTTAAAACTGATAAAAATGTTATTTTATTGTTTTCATTTATTATAATTTTTTTAAAGTAGATCATAAAATAATATTTTTATAATTAAAAAATGGACGACATCTAGAGTGGACCACCTATGAATTGGTCTATCATGCACCATTTTTAAGCCATTAGATCAATCACGTGCCTACATTATTGTAGTATACCATTAACACCATATAATTTCTCAATCATCCTCTTTCACTTTCTCGTCCACACTTTCATTACCGCCAACAAACATGTCGCTGTCGTTGCTGAACCTGCTATCGGCAAACACATCGCCAACGACACTTTATATCACACAAGCAATTTAGAGGCAGATTTAAGTAAAATGGGTGAATTTTTTTTTAATTATGGTTTAGGGATTGTTTTAAATTTTTTACAGAAATGAATAAGTCTTAACAGATATATTATGACTTCTGAAACTTTACAATTTCTATATTTTTATATTTTTTTAAGCTGAAGTTGTAAATTATTTTATGACTCTAGTATAATTTTTTTTATAAAATTATGATTTTTAAGTCGTAATTACTTGTACGACTTTAGTTTTTTTATTTTATTTTATACAGTTTTTATATAATACGACTTTAAAGTGGTACAAGTTTTCCAATTTTTTTTTAAGTAAAATCTTATTTGCATGTACGTTTTTACTTTTTTTTTTTGTTTTGTTTTCAGAAGTTGTAAGTTGGGATACCACTTCTTTTTTTAATTTCTATTTTTTTAAAAAATAAAATTCTATTTTTTAAAAAAATTATGAGGTTATCGGGAGGTACAAGTACCGATGAGTTTCAAAAATGACGAATCAGAAGAAAGATCAAAGATAAGATAGGAAACACGTGGAGAAAAACCCACATCACAAATAACATAAACAAGCAAAGGAGAGTGGAAATGGTAGATAAATTTGTCCAAAGAGTTAGTTTTGGTACATTCATTTACCTCATGATTTCAGACTTCTAATCTGGCGGTGCCTTTTGCTTCTGGGACGGATGGCAAGTGGAGACACCGGCGGCGGTGGTGCGGGTGCGAGTCTCACTCTCGTTGCTGTAAGGAGACGAAGTCACGAGTGTCGAGCGCCGAACGGAGTCTCTCACTCTCAAAAATTCCAGAGGTGAGGTGAAAGAGAGGACTGAAGTGAAGTTGTGAAGGAGCTACTATACTGTGCTAGACAAGGTCAAAAAATACAAATTATCAAATTGATGTCTCTCTTTCTCTTGGTTCGTCGGGTTGGCCCGATCCGTTTCATTTAGTGTGTTGACACTTTTAACCCGACCCATCTTTTTTGATGGGTAAAATGGGCTGGTCCGTTGGGTCATGCCCATTTTGCCATTCCTACTTGAGAGCGAGGACGATGATGTTCTTGACGGTGGGACAGACGTCTATCATAGTTGAGACGAGGGTTAACTATCATGTCTAAGGTCATGATGCGGTGACTTGACAAGGTGGGGTTGCCGAAGAGAGTGAGGAGAGGAAAAAAGGAGGATTGAAAAATTATATGATATTAATGATGTATTGTAATAAGATAGCACATGATCGATCCGATCCAATAGCCTGAAAGAATTGTGCACTATGAATCACATGTAAAGGTGGTCCAATAGACATAGTCTAAAAAATAAAATAAAATCTTCAATTAAATATTTACAATCACTTGATAAACCTTGGAACAAAGACATTCGATAGAATTTTTTACAGTGTTTGGATGAATATTTTTAAGTTTTGTTATTCTCACATCAAAATTCAAATACAACAACAATAACAACAACAAAAAATTGCGAAGCTACTCTCGGCCACTTCAAACCAGATACAGACCCCTTTAGTAGTTTAGTAAAGAGGCAGGTCTAAACATACTTTAATAATGAGCTAGTCAATTTTCTTCCAAAATATCATTCCTTTCATGCATGTGACATAAATGAGCTTCTTCCGTCCTAATTAACTCAAACCGGTTTAGAAGGCCTTGATTCAGCTCATTGGGAATCAGTAATGTAATCTATGAATCATTTTTTCTTTAAAAAAAAAAAAAAAGATTGAGTCTAGATTTTTATTTTGGAGCGTAGACAAAAATTCAACATTTGTTATTCAAGTAAAATGAACTCACTAATTCGATTCATGTTTTTTTAAATATATTTCTAAGACCAAATTCAAAATTTATATGTATATATAAACTTATCAAGAGGAGTATTGGGCTTCAGTGTTTCTAAATTATATAATATCGTGAGATATTAATTTTTCAAATAAAAATGATATAATATTTTCACATAAAAAATTGTCTTGTCGGTTTGTTTTTGTGAAATATAACAATAAAAATAGGATAAACACAGAAATAAAAGTATAAAATTAAAGATCCAAGGTATAGTAAAATGATTATTAGTTAGTGAAAGTATACTCTTCCTTTGAAAGTTTTATAGCGCAGGAAATACCTGAAGTTGAAAATTAAATTTTATTTTCCTTGGTGTTGTGAATAAACTAATTGATTTGAATGGATGCTGTGACATTGACTCCTAGTTATTTATAAGTTAGCATCTACTCATTTTGCCTACATGTGGCTGGCTTCTGCATCCGCATCCATCACTAATTAATCACACAAGGCATGCATTTCTTCCTTTGTTTGGACCTCACATCACACGTTCTCTGAGTGTCAGAGTGTCTCCAAATGGCGATGCCGTCCATGCCATATTTTCATTTCTCTTGTCTTCACATCCACACACACCTTTCCTCATGTGCTACCTCACCAAATATAACTCATGAACTTTCATTTTCCTTCTTTTAATGTTTTGCTATTTTATGTCCTTAAATATGTAAATCGAAGGGGGGATGAGAAAGACAAATACTTACCATTATCTGGGCCAAGTCTTAGTTTTGTGATCAGTACTCGTGAACTTTTAATTTTATTTTTTTAATTTTGGTTCATTATGCGTGATTTGAAGGCAAAAGATGAGACCCATCTAGTAGATCATTGTTGAGGGCATTTATAAGTAGGCACGTTATATTCAGAACCCTTGTTTGATATTTCCACCCCTGCATTTTTTTTAGTTTATAAAAATACCATTGACAAAAACAAGTTTTTGCTTTATATCTTGTCATAACATAAACCAGTTTCAGTCAAATCGACAACATGCAAAAAAATTAACAAACAAAACGTTATCAGGAAAGAAACGATCAAGGTGCAAAAAGTCACATTAAGAATATAATGGATGACTGAAGGAGCAATTCTTGTAAAAGAGAAAGTGAAAAGATGTTTGAAGATGAGGTCAGGTTCTGGGGGTGGGGGTGTATCGAGAGTGAGAAGAGGGAGTGAGGGAAGGTAACATAGGAATCTTACAAAGAATTTAAAAAACAGTTGAGGGGTGAGAAGATAATAAACAGGGGTGTTTAAATCATGGTCCTTATATGAAAATTGAATCGGGCTTATTTCTTGAACAATTATAAGGACCCAACCGGTTGGTTGGTTGGTTGGTGCTTGCTAATGATAATAAATTGATAATGATTTTTGTTTTCTGTAATGAATCATAATAAGTTGGACTTAATGTTAAGGCCTAGTTACTATAACCGTGCATCTGTTAGGATTTAATCTTTAATATTGTTTTTATGTAGTTTGAATTTTAAAAGTAGTAATATGGAAAAGATAAGATATTAGGAAAGATATGGGGAAGATATTGTTTAGATATATTTAAAGATTTGATAAAAGATTTGTTTAGGAGATTTGATAAGAGATTAGGAGATTTGATAAGATTTTTTGATAAGATTAAGTTTAGAGATTATTGCTTATAAATAGCATATTTGTAATCAGAGTCCGTGTGGCTTTGGCAGACTATTATCAATAGAAAGAGTTTTTTCTTCTCCAGTAAATTCGTGTATATTGTGTGAGTGCTTGTGAGTGCACCTGTGTGTGCAAAGGGGACCTGTGAGACCTGTGTATGATACCCACTGATACCAACAGCATCATCCAACTGATTCATTGAATGTGGACCACGAACAAGTCAACAGAGACAGTTAGGATGCTAAGGTATATCGCCTATAAATACATGGTGATTATAGTAAAAAAGGTATACACATTCTGACTCTATCTCTTTCAATTACACAGAGCACACACCTCACGTCAATCGGTGGTTTCTCTATTTGATCGTCTGCTTCAAGATATTTCATCTCCATAAATATCTTTGAAGCAGAAGAGTCGAAACCTGATCCTATAACAATCTTTTAGCATACTTTATTATACAGTTGTGTTATGGAAATATACATAACAATATCATTTTAAATAATGATAAAATTTACATGTAATACATGGTCCGAAATTTAGAATATAAGTAACTATACATATTCGTGAATATATATAACACATCCACGTTATTATGGCAAAGAAAGAAGTGTTCACCGTCAAAAAATATACTAACTAAGCTATGTGAAATTGCCACGAGAATAAAAAAGTAAACCAGACAGTTTGACAAACTATGAATTCGGACTGTGATGATAAATTTGTATAGTTTACTTGGCTTCGTTGCACTGGCATGAATTATTGCTATAGCGAGATCAAGATTATTTGGTGAGTGCTTGAAGTTGCGTTTAGACATGAAAAACGAACGTTCATGATACATTATTATTTGGTACCTTTTCATGATAGAGAGGGGAGAGGGGTCTTTGGGACACTTTATTTGTTGGGTTGGGTCTCTTATAGATGTATGGGTTTTCCTTTTGCAACTCGTTAAACTTAATCACAGGGGAGGTATGTCTTATACCTAAACCTGTAGTAATAAAATGTTTCTCTTTGGCTGATAAAAAAAAAAAAAACCATACATTACCATATGTTGCTTTTGCGTTAGCATGAAGTGGTGAAGTGGCTCCAACACGTGGTTAAACACCTAAAAAATTGATTCCACCAGTGATTGAATTCAGAGAAATGATTCTGTGTAAGTGGTGATTGTGGTGAATTTTAAAGTTAGAAGAGATATTAGAGTTTAACTTTCTTAAACAGGAAGCTAACTTCATATAACTGAAGTCACAATGGTAAATTCACTAAAATTAATATCATCAAGGAGGGGTATGACACATACTAATGAAAGTGTAAGTGGTGATTGTGGTGAATTTTAACTACATAATTATACCTTTTTTTTATAGTCTATATAGAATAGATCAAATTGATTTTAAATTTTCATATGTTTATTTTTGAAGAAAAATTTAATATGGTTAAGATTATTTTATTTCCTAAAAGCAAGTTATTGGCTATGATTGTACAACCTGATTACCTTAAGTTAGCTTTGTCAGACTAGATAATTGAAAAGTCATATTGCTTGAATACTTCATTCCTTAGGAGTCTATTTCGTTTCTAGATACGTTAGGCATGAGTGGCATAAAAATTAAGACATTACTATTACTAACGGTGTAGTATTGTTTAATTTAATATATTTTAAAAAACCAAATTTAAAAGGATTTTGTAATGATAGATTGATGATTATAAGATGGAGGATTGGTTTATGGCGGAGACTTCCAATTTTCTTTATTATTCTACAAGTAGTCTCCTCTTTAGGTTTCTTTTTTACTATTGGAACAAATTCAAGAAGCAAATCCACTGGTTTCAGTTTAAGTGGAGAAATAACTATTATACCATTCCAAATATTATATGACGATTTGTAGCATTTTTTTCTTCGTATTTTAGATGTGATTTTTCATGTTTTATTATGATTTTCAGAAACTAATAATTATATAACGTGTTTGGTTCCACTTTTTCAATATAATTTTGCACATTTTGAATGTGATTTTCAAAAATTTAATAATTATAATTTTCATATTAAACATGATTTTTCCTTTCGAAATAAATTTCCAAACACACTATTACATCTTAAATGTGATTTTTTTTCTCTTTCAACAATTATTAATCTAATAGATGAGTTTTAAATAGTTAAAATACATATTTTTTTAATCTCTTCTATCAAGAATCTCTTCTATTAAGAATCAAAAGACACAAATGAGTAATGCATCATTTATGTATTTACCAAAATTTAAATAAGAGGAAGAACATGTAAAACTAAGAATTATCACGTTTAAGTAAATAGGTGAGTTGAGTGAGAATAAGAGATAAATATTGTGAGATAAAAATAAAGTAGGAATTATGGATCCTTATTTATAATTCATAGTAAATAATTATTAATTTATAAATAATAACTAATAAATAATTATAATTTATAAATAATTGAATATCTATTACTTGATAAAAAAATTATAAAATTATCGTTAAATATTAGAGATAATTTGTTGTGTCTAATAACGTGACTACTAAAGGTAAAATATATATGCTCTTGTGTGAAGAATGAGATGGAAGATTGATGTGTGTGTTAGTGCGTGTACTTTGAGGATCCCATACATTATAACTATTTTTTATTTAATTAGAAAATGAGAAAAAAGAGGATGGAAAGAGAAAAGAGAAGTGATTTCAATCGCATTAGATTAGATTAGGAATAAAAAAACAAGGGAGGCATGTGTGGAGTCTGACAAAGCAGTGCAGAAACACGGAGCCGTTCTTCTTATAACTTGAGTCAGGGATGGATGCTAAAAATATATTCCCATCACAACCCCCCACAGCACAAAGCAAAGGACCCACCCCACACACGCAACAAAAAAGAAAAATATTTGATAAATAATCTAAATATTATCTAACCCTTAGAGAGAATAAAAATAATTATAAGTATAATAAACTTAGAGAGAGAATAAAAAATTATAAATAAGTTTATAATATGATAAAAAAGAGATATAAAAAATAAAAAATATTGAAAAGATATTTAAAACAAGAATTGTGCTTTTTGTTAAGAAAACTAAACACACTTATTACACGAAAAATGTAATAAACGGTTGTGATTTTTTGAAAGTAAATCCTTATTAAAAATATTTAAAACAACAAAGACAAAATTTGATACAAATAGTGGGTTGTGTGATTTTAATGAAAGACACGTTCGTAACAAATAACATTTTTCTTAAAATAAAAGATGATCGATGTATTATTATAGAGAAAAAAAAAGCCACCGTGAAACTCAAACTCAACCCGAGTTACTCCTTAACTTAACTCTACCACCTTTTTTCCTTTGCCCTCACTCCTACAAATAAAGTACTGACACAAAACACGATTCTTCTCCTCAAACTTGGAACAAAACGAAAACCAATCACAACAACAAAAACGTAGTAAAACTCAAAACCAGGAAATTAATATGAGCTGCAACGGTTGCCGTGTGCTCCGGAAGGGGTGCAGCGACACATGCCCTCTGAGGTCGTGCCTGCAGTGGATCGAATCTCCGGAGTCACAACGTCACGCCACTCTCTTCCTCGCTAAGTTCTTTGGCCGTAGCGACCTAATGTCCTTCATTTCCTCCGTCCCCGAAACCAAAAGACCTGGTACTGTCGAACACTCTATCTTGTACCTGCTACCTAGTACTCACTCATAATTCATGCTTTGACGTGTGCTTTGATTTCATGCTAGCTGCCTACTTGTTAAAAAATAAAGTGTATTCATTTTTTATAAGATGAAGTATATTTATAATTGTTCATTTGATTTGAATCAATGATTATAAATCAATTTTATTCTTTAGAGTGTAGCCTCTCTTTCTTTATGCATATGAAAGAAATAGTGTAACCTTCAAATTAATTAGATGTATAGATCAGTTCTCCTTATTTATATTTATATATATATATATATATGTATGTATATATAAAAGCAAATGTTATTTGTTAATTTATTATCTTTTTATTAGATAAAAGAATTTAAATCTATAAATTTTTTTGTTTTCTTTTATTCTCTTAATAATTAAGTCAATCTTATAATTTTTCTATAAACAAGTTTTTAGATATTTGTAATCAGCATTACGTTTGTATTTGAGTAAATATATCTATAGTTTAAGAGATTAAGAGGTTTTGTGTGATTCACTTTTCCCTTTTCAATTTTAAAAATTATTTCTAAAACAATTTTTACTATGCAATAATCAATTCTCATCCAAATTATTAATTTTTAAAAACTATTTATAAAACAAGCATTTTAAAAAATTTAAAAACAGAAACAGTTAGATGATTATTTTTTTTCATCATCCTTCTTCTCTTTTCATGTTGTTCAATTTTTCCTTTAGTTTTTTCACACTTTATTTCCTGTCTTTGCAACATCTACTATTCCAAAGCTGTTGTCTATGATCAATCGTGTTTAGTTATATTTTGAAATATATATATTTAAATTAAAAATCATAGATACTTTCAATGATTTATTTTTCGTTATTTAGGAATCAAAGTATATCTTGTATTTGCTTGAAACAGTAAATTAGATATTTATTCTTTTTATTCTCTCTTTTTTTATTCTTTATTATCAGCATTGTTTCAGTCTCTGCTATTTGAAGGGTGCGGGCGAACGGTAAATCCGGTGAACGGTGCCGTGGGACTTCTGTGGAGCGGAAACTGGCACGTGTGCCAGGCCGCTGTCCAGACGGTGCTAGCCGGAGGTGCTCTTCGCCCGTTGGCGGAGACATTCACCGGAGATTCCGATGACACGTGCTATCATTTACGGCCATTAACACTCATGCATGACGTGAGAGAGATGAATGAGAACTCAAGTTTGATGAATATAGTCAATAGACCACAAGAATCGGAGATGGCAAGTTACGGCGGCCACAAGAAAAATCAGATTTTAAATTTGTTCATGTAAGACCATATTATGCGTTATATTATGACATGTTACTATATATTAAAAATATGACATGATAAATAGACTTGGCGAGGTGAAGGTGGATAGTGCAAAGGAATCAACACATTTTTTACGAAATTGTAGCGTTTTTTTTTTTTTTTTTCCTTTGTTCCCCTCTACTTTTTTTCTTCCCAATTAAATAACAGAAAATTGAGATTTATTTTTTTTTTCTCCTCTACTTTATTTCACCTCGTCCAAACAATGTCTAGAAGGGGAAAAAGGAAGGTAAAGGCTAATAATGCCAGGAAATCATTGAAGACATTTGCTTACGGTAAGTTTGCTTTAAGGAAAGAAAATAGGTAAAAAGTTAAACGATAAAGTTATTTGGTAGGGAAAAAAAATAAAATGAAAGAAAGTTAAAAGAAAAGAGGTAAAAAGATAAAATGTTTTTTTATAAGTTATTTGGTAGGTAAAAATTAAAATGAAGAAAAGTTAAAAAAAAAATAAAAATTATTTGATTGTGTAGAAACTAGAAAGTATATGTGTGTGTGATTCTTAGACTTTTTCATTGCTCCTTTATGTACACTCTCTCTATCATGCTCTTCTAGCCAAAAGCAGTTGAAAATGAAAGAAATAGGAAGAAAAAAAGTGAAAAGTAAAATTATTTTTTAGGTTGGTACAACAAAAATTAAATAAATAAAAAGGTAAAAACTTTTTCCCTCTTATTTAGTTACATACATTGTGAAGAGAAACAATATTCATATATGTAAAATGACATATATACCCTTAATTAAAGAATGTAATGTGATAATCAAATTTTTTTCATAAAAAATATATTTAGAACAATACACTTTTTTAAAAAAGGATATTTTATATTTGCATAGTTTGCATGTAGTTCTAATTTCAAATTTCATTCGATGCTAGCATTATACATAATTTTTTTGGTTATATTTTTTGTCTTGCAATATAATAAAACATAAAATAATATATTGAAAAATATTACTACTTGTTATTTTTATTGTTACCTACTGCTATACATTAACTCTGAGTCTTCAACATTTAAAGATAAGTGAATTGGTTAAAAAATAATTTTACTTTTCACTTTTTTTCTTCCT